>JAQGBS010000898.1:0-18290 GCA_034698545.1 Acrobeloides obliquus | reverse complement strand
TTTGGCATGCCAGTTGTACCACTGGTATATATGAAGCAAAGAACACTTTTGAAATCTACTTGACTCGGAATAATAGGTTCTTTGGCTTCAACTTCTGGCTTTTGAAGTTCTTCTTTGATGTTAATATATGGCACAAAATCGCCATATACATATTCTTCATGTTTGACGTTTTTAAAAAGTCCAGCTTCTCTTGCTGATTTTAAGGCTAAAAAATGTTTTCATGAGCACTTGTACAGAAGCCTCCCCAAAAACTCAAATTTTTGCAAGCGAGCCCTATATTTGTAAAATTTTGAGGGTGGGGTCCAGTGGCTTAGTCACATTGGGAAGAGAACCGACCGGACAGTTGGCCGACTGGACAGATGGTCGACCGGACAGGGGCCTTAGGCCTCAAGCTTAGGCCTTAGGCTTAGGCCTAGGCTTAGGCATTAGGCTTAGGTCTTAGGCTTTGGCCCGAGTCGACCAGATCTCCGGTCGACTAAGTGTCCGGTCGACCAACTGTCCGAGTCGACCAACTGACGGCATTCAAAAATACCATTTTTTGGCAAAAATGACAAAATGGAATTTTGGTAAAAAATAGCATTTTTGGCGAAAATGGCATTTTGTCAAAAAAATATCATTTTTGGCAAAAATAAAAAAACTGGCATTTTGATCAAAGGTAGCATTTTTTGGAAAATGACAAGAATGGCATTTTTGGTCAATTTGAGCATTGGAGGTACGTACTGGGTGCCAATTGTTCAGAGCAAATGATCGCCTTTGCTTCAGATGTCAAAACACAATGTGCCAAAGGCTCCATTTTCAAATTCGAATTAATCCATGCTGTAACAACACCAATCTTCGCCAATCCCATCCACGCTGCTACATATTCTACACTGTTTTCCATAAATAACGCTACTACATCACCCGGTCGATATTCTTTGGCCTAAAATTTTGATTTTTTTAAATTGATTTTTATCATGAATACCTTGAAATAATTAGCAAATCGATTGCATAACTCATTAAATTCTTTGAATGTATACAATTGACCTGAAGAGACGTCGATGGCAGCGATTTTATTGGGCGCTTTTCGAACATTTTCGAGGAAAATGTCTGGGATTCCTTTGTTCGCTTTCATGCGTTTTCTCAAGTCGTTTTTAACGGCTAATAAGAGGTATAGTCCACTAAAAATGGAGTAAAAATAGTTTTTAAAGCTTTTTTGGAAATTGCTTTGTTATGGATGCGTAATGAAAAAAAGTGTAAAAATTTTCCCTGACCCCCATGTTTTTGACTAAAAACTTTTTCACCAAAAAACCGAATCTTTTTGAGCATTTTGGAAAAAATTTTTATTTTTGGAATTTGAATTTCGGTATTACCTACCCTAAGCCAGTGATGGTCCGTTTGAGGTTCCGGTTCATGATGTGGAACCGGAACCGCAAAAAATTTTTGGATGAAACATGGCCCGAACAAATTTATCAAATTTTCACTAAAGTTTTTTCATTTTTTCATCAAAAACTCCATTTTATGAGAATTTTCAGGCAATTTTCAAAAAAATTTCGCGCCTGCAGCCTGTTTTTTTATTTAAAGGATGAGTAAAAAAGTGCATTTTTGTGATTTTTGGGCCCAAAAATTTTTTTGAGACCGGAAAATTTTTTACTAAACATGACCCTATAGGGGCAAAAAATTTAGGATGGGGGCTTCTCTTAATACCTTGACATTTACAGGGTGAGTTTAAAAAAGTTCATTTTTGTGATGTTTGGGGCCCGAAAAAGTAATTTTATGTGGGAAATCTATTGCGCACATTTTCTAAGCTTGAAAAAGTTATCTTGATCCTGATTCAGGGAATGGAGTTGATGATTGACGCGAAAATCGAAAATTTTTCTTTTTTTCGTCCGTACACCAACTCCACTCCCTGAATCAGGGTCAGGATAATTATTTGTGCTTAGAAAAAGTGTGCAATCGATTTCCTGCATAAAACTACACCCAGATGGCTGATTTTCAGGCAAAAATAGAAATTTTTCGATTTTCGCGTCAATACACCCTGAATCAGGGTCAAGAAAGCGTTTTCATGCTTTGAAAATGCGGGTAATCAAAAACTTTAAAAAAGTCCATCCTGTGCCTGAATCCTAAATACAGGTCTGACTAGCCTCAAAAAATTACCCCAGATCTCGACCCAATGTCAAATAAGATCTGTAAATAAAATCTCCATAGACATAATAAATATAAAAACACATCATTAACCCTGCCAATATACCCAATTGAACTTCTGACAAAAGAACCGGTATTAATAATATGGCCAAGCTAATCAAATGGTCTATGTTCACAAACAAAAACAAAGATCTTTTAAAGAAATAATAATAGTCTTTCACTTGAACAACAAGCCCCATATCCTAAACATGTTTGAAGTTTTGAAATTACAAGATGGCTAAAAAAAGTGGAATTTTGCTATTTTTCGATCAAATTTTCGCCAAAAAATTTTTTATTTTATTTTTCTAAAATAATCCTATGGGGGATTTTTCTATGCGAGGAATCGATTGTACCCATTGAAAAATCTTGAAAACGCTTTTCTGACCCCAAATCAGCCCAATAAACCGGATTTTTGCAATTTTTAATGATTTTTTGGGCTGATTTGGGTCAGGGAAGCGTTTTCAAAATCTTTCAATGCGCGCAATCGATTCCTCGCATAGGGTTATATTAGGAAAAATAATGAAAAAATCTTTTGCGAAAATTTGGCCAAAAAACCGTAAAAATCCACTTTCTTAGCCATCCTGTATTTTTTGAAATCTAGCAAGTTGCCAATTTTTGTAATGTTTTATCAATCGCTTTGATAGTCAGATTTATTGATTAAGACAACTATACAATAATTTTCACTTCCAAAAAAAAATTTTAGCTTCACAGATTGATCGATTTTTTTCTGGAAAAAATATATGCAAAAAATTATTAACAGGATAATGATCTACGACCAAAAATTGACATATGCAAAAAATTTCATGAAAATCAGAAAACCTTAATTTCGGGCCAGGATTCAAACCCCCCCCCCTTCTTGCACGGTAACCACTTGGTCATGTGATTTCTTAGCGTGTTGGTACAATATATATCTCGTTTCACTCGTCTCGTTGAGCTGAGTAATGGCATTATTCTTTTTTTTTTAAATTTCGAATTTCCTCCAATTTTTGCCAAAAAACCGCCGTTTCCCAATTCAAGCATAGTCAAGAATGAACGTAAACTGATTTTTCTTAAAGGAGGGGGTAATAATTAGGGACTAATTTTTGAAAAAACCTTTGTTTGCCAAAACAGCCTGTATATGGGTAAAATCATGCGAAAAATCAATTGCGCGCATTCCTGAAACGTGAAAATGCTTTTTAATACAAAAAATTTTAGCAAAAATGGCATTTTGCTATATATAACAATTTTATATGTGGCAAAATTAACTTATTTTTTGATGATTTTGGTGAAAAATGTAATTTTTATTCCAATTTTGAAAAAAAGGATATTTTTCAAAAATTTTCAGATTCGGAAAAATGATTGGCCTCCAAGAGGAACAATGTTCAATTCTCCAAATCAAGTGGGGATAAAGGTGCACTCAGTGTCTTCCCTCTTCTTGGAAGACACTGATTTAGCGGCCTCTTTCGACAATCTTTGGAAACAGGCTATTCGATTACCAAAAACTTGTTCAGCTGGTAGATTTCTTAGAGGCATAAAAAACATAAATTTATCCTTACAACGTTCCTGAATCAATAAAAATTGGTATATTGGAACGATTGGAAAAATATTACAAAAAGATATTTGCTAGATTTTCAACAAAAATTTTTATACTCCGTTTCTCACTAAAAGTTAAAAAAAGTGGGTACTCCATAGTGCGGTGGAAATCGAGGCCGCCCGTCCAATCTGCCAAGTTAAGTAACGTTGAGCCTCGATTCCCACTAGAGTAAAACTTTTGATTTTCAAACAATGGAAAAAAAATTTTTTGCCCCCTCCCCCATTTTTTGAAAACAAAATTTTTTGAAAACCAAAAGTTTTACTCTAATGGGAATCGAACCTGCGAGCCCGACGTTGTTTAACTTGCCAGACCAGACAGGCGGCTTCGATATCCACCGCACTATGGTGTACCCATTTTTTTCAACTTTCAGCGGACAACGGAGTATAACACAATATTTCACGATAACCGATAAATTAAAAACAACATCTTATCTAAACAAATATGTAATCAAACGATTCTTTTCCTTAACAAAACTGTCAAAGAGCCGGATACTCATAAATACCTAGTCGGCCCATCATTCACGTGTGGCTGCACACATTCCCGGATGGATCCACACACACAATCCTGTTTGGAACTGGCTACACACACGACTGTGATGGTCACTTTCGAAGAATACAGCGAAAAACTAAAACTGGATGAAACCAAAAGGAAGACCACGAGCTGGGATTGAGATGTAAGAAGGATCAAAACATTTAACTTTCGAAATGGGGATAGGTTTGGGAAAATCAGATATGGAACAAAGTCCAATTTTTATTTCTCGGGTTTTACAGGGTGTTCAAAAAAGGGCACGCTTGGAGTAATTAGACTCTTATACTCCATTGAACGTGGTATAAAATCGAAAAATTTTATTTTCTCGAAATTTTTTCAAAAATGACCCTATTAGGGGTAATTTTATACGAGAAACACGTTGGCGATGTTATTTTTGCGTAAAAACGCTTCCATTTTTTAGAAAATCGAATTTTCGAACATGAAAGTATATATTTCGAAAAAGCTAATATGCAAAAATTCGATTTTCTAAAAAAATGGAAACATTTTTACGCAAAAATAACATCGCCAACGTATTTCCCGCATAAAATTGCCCCTAATAGGGTCATTTTTGAAAAAATTTCGGAAATAAAATTTTTCGGTTTTAGACCACGTTCAATGAGGTATAAGAAGTAGCTCGCACGTTTTTGTGATTTTTGCGATTCTTTCAAAGTTTTTCAAGTTTTTTAATTTTCGTAAAAATAATCCGAAATAAAAGTGGCAACATCAGAATTTTGCCGTTAGGATATCGTCGATTGCCAACTGAAATGAAGGATGTGTACGATTGGAATTTTGACATTGGCTCACGCTCCCGGGTTTTTTATGCGAGAAATCGATTTCGCGCACCTTGAAAACGCTGGCATACACAATAATGGGGTGAATCGATGGGACGAACAAGAATCGAACACAAAAGCGGGACGACAAGAATGGGACGATTTTTTCTTCAGATCTCAGCTTCGAAATTTTTAGATAGTGTTAAAAACTTTTTTCTCAACTTTTTATCCTGAACACTTGCCCCTGGTTCCTCCCTTCCCTACGGCGCTGGGGATAGGGAGAAGCTGTCCGTCGAGAGGGGTGAGGATATCCTCCAATTTAAGACTTTTACCACCCTAAGTACACGTGTATAGATTGATTTTGGTGAAAATTTTAAAAAATTGAAAAGAAATCGCTTAAAGAACGCTAAAATCCAGCTATTACAATACCCTGAAAGTAAGAATTTGACAAATTTTCTGCAAAACCTCAAAGTAAAGCAGGCACTTGATTTTGCTCGAAAATTACAAAGTGAAAAATAAAGTCAATAAAACAAAATTTTATAAACATCTTACAATTTTTATAAAAGAACCTGTTTTGTTCAATTTTGAACACACATAGATTGTAATCTGAAAAATTAAAAACAGAAGTAAAATTTATGCTTTGTGTTAAAACGTTTAAAAGATGTTATTTAAAAAGAATTGGACTAGAAAATGTTTGATTTAACTACTTTGTTTATTTAATAAAAACATAATTTTGGCCTCGGGATCGAAACCAGTGGCGTAGGGTGAAGGGTCGGCTAGGGGACACTTTCTCAAAGAAAGAGTTGCGGACTTGTTTAAGACGGACTTTAGCCCAAGAACCCCGTTCTGAATGCTTTCATCGGAACTAAGTGTAAAAGAAATATAGGTTGCTTCAGCAGTTCGTCTAAGCTTTTTGTAAGCAACAATTTGTTGATCACAGCACCGTAAGTAAAAAATCGTAAGGGGGACACTTATGTGTAGGGGATTTTTAAAATTTCTGCCCACTGGGGGGACACCCCTCCCCCTGTTCCCTTTCCTACGTCACTGATCGATACCTCTCTGTTCAAGATTTGTTCAAGATTAAAATAAATTTTGCACAACTATCTCCTGCACTATGTGTGATTTCTTTTTTCTTTGTTAGAGACAAATTTCCTTTGTAAAATTTATAAAAAATTTAAAAACAAACACGTTAAAAAGTGAAAACCACGAATCAAAGTGATAAAACTTATCCGTTCAATCCGCAAATCCGAATTTGCACACATTCATCTTCTATCCAGAACGAGAAATTTTCTGGAGGAGAAATTCGCGCGCTTCTTTCACCCACCTAAACATTTATTTCACTTCTATGGCGCTGAACTAACATCATCCATTGACCCAGATCGACTGGGAAAAAGAGACTCTCTTCAAGGAATAATGCGAAACATAACGACTCTAACGACTCGCTTCTTCGATCCCTCTTGATGTCATCTCATGTGAATTCTCACTTTTGAACACGTATAGAAACGAGTTACTCATCGAATATAAAAGTTATCCAAAAGGGAACTCATCGTCTGTGAGATCGTAAATGTAAGAGCATCGCGGAGATTAAAAAAGTGTCTGAACTTGAAGATTTCTTCATGCGGAGTTAATTAAATTTGGTTACATTTTTAAAGATTTATTTATAAATATATAAAAATAATAATAAATAAACTGGAGACTGAGCGCCATATTGTGAAATGTTTATACATATCTCGAGTCTCTATATAAGGTTACTCTATATAAAATCATCTCTATATAAGGTTATCTTCATATAAGGTCCGACACGTAGCTATGTTAGGACACATTGGGCATGGTGTCGCCCTCCCCCCCCCCGAAACTGAAAAAATTGAAAATTTTACCAAAGGATCCCCCCTTATATTTTTCAAAATGTTTGACCAAAATTGAAAATGTTTAATCAATTTTTACACAAATATTACAATTTTTCGTAAAAATTTTGGCAAAAACACTATTTTTGAGCGAAAAAACGTCGAAAAAAATTTTTTGATGGGCACCCTCCCCGAAATTTTTTTTAGTATAAAGTCACTCTCTATTTAAGGTCACTCTATATAAGGTTATGTATTTTTAGTCGACCTTATATAGAGAATTGCCGGTAATATCGAAAACTTGACAAACTCAAAAAATGACAATAAGGTGCTTGTACAGTAGTGGCTACAATTGAATAGGCTACGCAGGGTGATTCACGAAACCGGAACACCAACTTTTTTGTATTTTTATTGCCCAAGGGTTTGCGCTCACAAGTTAAAATTTTTTGCGTATTCATGTTTTTCAAATATCTTCGCCTATATCTACCAAGATTTAAAAATTTTGGCACGATTTTTATGACCCCAGTCTTCTATAAGAAAAAACGCTTTTATGCATTCTGGCAGCTCCAAAAACAGGATTGCACCCAGAACATGATAGAAACTTTTATGGACAATATTTGTACGATCTGACAAGGAATGATCAACTAGTGATACGCGAATCTGGCAAATCGACCTATGTAGAGTTGTAGCCATACATGCACAAGGGGGGATACTCCTAAGCCATGTATCGCGCATCGACCGGAAATTTAAAGATTCATAGAGCATCAGGCGGGTGAAGCCCACTTGATGCGCTATGTTCAAAATTATCCATTTTCAACAAAAAAATTTAACATTTTTTCATTAATAAATAGCACTTCTCAGCTAATAAGCATGCATCTTGCAAAAAAATTTCCTGCGTAGCTGGTTTTTCTTAAGACACAGTCTCTGTAAAAATCACCCATTGGTACAATCGTTGCGGGCCAAGGGTCAAGAATTTTTTTGTCTCCGATAAAATCGATAGGATATTGGTCCCTGATCACTGAATCGAGCGAGAAAATTCTGAAACATCACCATTGTTGACCTGGGGGGTAAAAAAATCGACTTTTCAGTATCGACTCCAATTCGGATAAAACCGACGCCAATCGACTCCGATTTGAACACAAAAGTGCCAAAAATGACAATCGGCGACCTCAGGAATCCATACTTAGATCAGGAAATTTGTGCAAAAACAAAATAACATGCGCGGGGATCGAACCCACGACCTTTCGATGACAAAGCGAGCGTTTTTCCAATGCGCCATCCATGCACTTTGTTTGCAAAGATTATTTTTTATATATGAGGCGACTATTTTTTAGGGCAAATTTTCGAAATTTTCAATTCGAAATTTTTCTTTCCATTCACCTTCAATTTTTGTTTATTTTTGATATTTAGCTCATGAACAGGCTTTGCATCCGAAAATTTCAAAAACCAGCATTTGAGCACCATTTATCAGCATTTTGTCAGTAATTTAGGTAAAAAATCAGCAAAAAAATCAGCGCAACGTATTTTTTGTCCAAAAATAGCGTTTTTTGTTCAAATTTACCGTTCCGGCAAAATTTTGTTATGAAAATACGCTTTTTTGAACCAAAAATGCGTAAAAATTTCAATTTTTGGTTAATAAATGTTCAAAAATTACAAGTTTGGCCTAAAAATATCCGAAAAATATAGTTGCGAATTATTTTTTACTGACACAAATTTTCATTTGTCATCAAAAATGTGAACCTTGCTCATGAACGACAACCCTACATAGGTCAATTTTCCAGATTCGCGTTTCACTGTTGATCATTCCTTGTGAGTATAAAATCTTTCTCCTTTGAACATTTGTTGAAGATCCTAAAATTTTGATTTTCGATTTTGGTCCGCTCTATCATTTTTATCAATCAAGTAAAAATTGGCTAAAAATCAGCTATTATAAGTTCAAACTCTCGGATTTTAGTAAATAAAGATAAAAATATCTGGAAAACACGAATACGCAAGAATTTTTAACGTGCGAGCAATTCCTGGGCCATAAAAACACAAAAAAAGTTGGTGTCCTGGTTTCGTGAATCACACTGTACAATTTAATGAAAATCGAGGTACAATTGCTTTTTGATATGAACTTTCAGAATACGTAAACGAAATTTTGAAAAAACCACTCCTTGAGGTACTTGTTTTTTATAGTCTGAAAGAATTCAAATTTCCGATACATAGGAAATTTCAAATTTTTTTAAAAACGTGCTAGACTTGTAGATCTTGATTTGAGAAGTATTTAAAAAATTGATTTAAATTGACCACAAAATAAGCGATAAAAACGCAAAATACGAAGACCTATTCAATTGTGGCCACTACTGTAAAGCTCGGCGC
This sequence comes from Acrobeloides obliquus, assembly GCA_034698545.1. Classification (NCBI taxonomy): domain Eukaryota; kingdom Metazoa; phylum Nematoda; class Chromadorea; order Rhabditida; family Cephalobidae; genus Acrobeloides; species Acrobeloides obliquus. The sequence continues at coordinate 9,057 of JAQGBS010000898.1, read as the reverse complement.
AAAAATTAGAATCAATTCAAAAGAATATCTTGATACAGTAGCGGCAAAAAAATTTTGCACCCCTGTCAAAAAGAACAATTTTTTGTTTCGATCATATCTCAAGTTCCATCAAGCCAAATCTAATGATCTTGGTATCGTTTTAAAGCTTGAAACGGTAGCTTTAAAACAATAACAAGATCATTAGATTTGGCTTGATAGCACTTGAGATATAATCGAAATAAAAAATCGTTCTTTTTGAGAAGGATGCAAAGTTTTTTTGCCACTACTGTATATGATAAAAATGTTATATTCTCCCCTTTCTTCCTATTTTCCACAACAATTACGGATGCATAAACAACATCCAACAACAGTACCAAGTACGATTGCAAAACCAGTGGCTTCTAGCAATGTTTGAAACCCTAATCCGATTCTTTCAAGCATTAGCATAGTTCCGTTGCCCAATCCATAACCAAAATATAGGATACTAAATCCAACTAGGACTAGTAATGCGACGACACCGATGCCAATTAATATCTCGCAACAAGAGCAACCAAAAAATAAGCATTTTGAGCCGCAGCTTCTAAAATTATAAATAAGAGCTTTATAATCAAATCGCATAGGTGAACAAGCGGGAGGGGTCTGGGCTTTAAAAAGCGATGTGAAAAGTGGTTTTTCATGAGAATTTTGCAAAAAGCATTATGATTTGAGCATTTTCATTCGTATTTTCGAAAAAGCGGGATACTTGGCGGCGGCCAGGTCCCATTTGAATACTGATGACCAAATGATTTACGTATTATCGATCCGAAATAACTCTAATTAAAGGAAGGGTAAAGTTTGTGGTCGGAAATTTTTCTTCATGAAAAATTTTTTTGCTTAAAATTGTTTCCTGATCAACTTTTTCCAACTGTGGAAAAAATTTTAAAAGAACTTTCTTTACCCCTCCTTTAACACTTATAATTTACTCCAAACAAGTCCGTCTTGCTTGTATTCGTCCACCACAACATTCAATTTCCAAATCCCTCGGAGCATGAGCAGCATGAAGATGAACGTTGATATTTTCTAAATAAAAAATATTCAGTGCTCGAAATGTCGAATCGAATGTTGCAATCTCGATGCCGACTCCAATAGGTCATTATAAATATTTGATGCTCAAACTGCACCATCAGTCTATAATTTAGAAATTTTCCAAAATTTTTTGACTCTTGAAACCTTTATGCTTATAAAATAACTTGCGAGGTTGATTTGGATGCGTTGTTGATGGATTTAATCGTTGTTGATTATTATAAGGATATAGAATCATATGTTCATTTAATAAAGCAAGGTCAGTCATTTTATATTAACAAATTTACGTCAAAATCTCAATTTTGAAATCAGTGATATAAACGTGTACGGAACGTGTATTGAGACTTGAATAAACTAAACTTTTATGAACATCCATAAGCTCGAAGGAGTTTAAGCATAAATATTATTTTTCCTTAAATTTTGTAGAAAAACAAAATTTTAATGGCCATACTTTATAATCGTTCAGAATCGGCCACTACACGTTACAAATTTTCCCTTCAAAATTCAAACGTGTAGCGATACGCGTAGTGGCCGATTCTGAACGATTATAAAGTATGGCCATTAAAATTTTGTTTTTTCTACAAAATTTAAGGAAAAATAATAGGAGTCTGCTTTATGCTCAAACTCTTTCGAGCTTATGGATGTTCATAAAAGTTTGGGAACTACTGTAGATCAGCGACCCCATTGAACGTGAATTTTTTCGAAAAATTTTTTTTTCCGATTTTCTTGTAAAAACCGACTTTTTAGAGTAATTTCTAGGCGAAAAATCGATTGTGCGCATTTTCGAAGCGTGAAAAATTAAGTTTTACCCTGAAAATCAGAGTAGAACTGCGTTTCGACGCGAAAATTTTTTTCTAATTTTCTTCGAAAAACCAACTTTTTAGACTAATTTCTAGGCGAAAAATCGATTGCGCGCATTCTCGAAGCATGAAAATGCTTCCCTGACCCTGAATCAGGAAAAAAGTTGATTTTTTAAACGAAAATTCCTCGAAACAGGGTCAAGGAAGCGTTTTTACGCTTCGGGAATGCGTGCAATCGATTTATCCCATAAAAATGCCCCTAAAATGATTGATTTTGAAAAAAATTTCCGACTTCAGAACCCTGCCATTTGCGGTCGTTAATCCGAAGTAGACCCAGGAAATATAAAGAAAAAAAATTTGTAAACAAACATTTTACAACCTTAAAAACTTTATAACTCAATAGTGATGTGATGGAGGCGACACATACAGAGTTGAAGGCCGCGAAAACTGGTTTTGTGAGTTTCGTAATTGCGATTGTTTCCGCCGTTCTACCCTGAAAATCAGGGTAGAACGCGAAAATTTTTCTGAACCGATGGGGGCGTAACACTGTAGATCAGCGACCCCATTGGACAGGGTTAAAAATCAACAAAAAAATTTTCTTTCAAAATTTAATAAAAATCACCGTATAAGGGTAATTTTTATGCGAGGATTACGATTTCGAGGTTGTTTTGGCTTGAAAGTAAAAGAAACAGTCGAAATTCTGAGCTTAACCTTGATATTCCCACTTTTCGCTGATCTACAGTGTTATGCCCCCATCGGTTCAGAAAAAATTTCGCGTTCTACCCTGATTTTCAGAGTCAAACTTAATATTTCACGCTTCGAAAATGCGCGCAATCGATTTTTCGCCTAGAAATTATCCTAAAAAATCGATTTTTACAAGAAAATCGGAAAAAAAATTTTTTCGAAAAAATTCACGTTCATGCGGTCGCTGATCTACAGTAGTTCCAATGTTTGGTTTATTTACGTCTCAATACACGTTCTGTACACGTTTATATCCATGTTTGAGATCAATAAAGCGTGATCAATACTTATACAAATAAAAATTTTAACGATTGAACACATACTGACATATTATTGGCATAAAAACTGGTTGATTGCATCTCTAATTAAAAACAATTTGAGTCGTACCCTGGGATTAAAACAGATTAATATTTGTACTCGTTCAAAGAAAACAATTTAAACTCCCAAATGACGTCATTTGAAAATCTTTTAAAGCACCGGCTCTGAAAGAATCGAGCTTTGGGACGGACGGGGACCGACAAACTTTTTTGATCAAATTTTATAGTTGGAGATTGGCCCAGTACCACGTTGAAGACCAGAATTTTGTTGTCTTACAGGTAAGCCGGACCTGAAAAAATTCTATCTTTTCAAGGATAAATCGTTTTGACTTGAAAGGAAAAGTTTTCTGGTTAGGTTTGAAGGAGTATGCCTATACATTTTTATACCTGTGGGAACCCCCAAATTTTCACAAAAATTGATCTTTCTCAGCAAGAGAGTTCCAGAACATCCTAATTTTTGCATATGTCAAACCTCTCAACTAGCTTTTCAAGCATTAAAAGTCCGATTTTGGGGTTTTTCCCTGAATCAGGGTCATGGAAGCGTTTTCATGGTTCGGGAGTGCGCGCAATCGATTCCTCGCCTAGAAGAACCTAAGAGTCGACGGTTTTTTCATAAAAATCAGAAAATCTTTTGATTTTCGCTTCAATACGCCGATTCCTTCCCTGAATCAGGGTAAGGAAGCGTTTTCGAGGTTCGGGAATGCGCGCAATCGATTCCCCGCCTAGACAAACATAAGAATGATCTCAGGAATGCTATCGCTCATCCCGAGCAGATGTAAACTGACCGAGATTTTTTGTTTGTAAAAAAATCTCGGTCAGTTTTTTTTATTTGCACTGTGTACCTTTATCTCCCGTCCTGCCTTTGAATGTTGTCGGAAAATTGTCGAAGGAAACGTGAAATAATCTTGAGACAAGGGGATTATTTCTTTTTTTTCCGCCTAATTTGGTCGTTCACTGGTAATTGTATTTTTGTGGATGTTTTGAAATCAAAAATAAATAAAAGAATTTTATAAAAGAAAATTTCACAAAAGTGGTGCCAAACGTCTTTGAATTTTACCCTGATCACGATGACGTATCGTGTGAAGGGTTTGGATCGTCTTCTCTCATTGTCCTTTGAGCTCAGTAGCTACGTTGGGCTCCAGCCCCTCTCCCCCGAAATAAAAAAATGAAATTTTTTCCTAATGGTTCCCCTTATGTTTTTGCCAAAAATTTTGAGGTTTTTTTCTAAAATCACAATGGTCCCCCATTATGAGTTTTTATAAAAAATCACAAAAATTTTCAATTATTGCTAAAAGCTTCTAAAATTTTCGATTTTTTTCTCCAAAATACATCATTTTTTGCCAAAAATCGTCAATTTCTGAGCATTTCCAGCTTAAAAAACAATCATTTTTGCAAAAAAATTTTATGAAAAAATCAATAAGGGGGAACCCTCATGATTTTATCAAATTTTGGACAAAAATTAAAAAAAATATAAGGGTATCTTTATTTTTTTCATAAGATCGGAGGCCGTCCCCGAAACGGACCCCCTTCCTACGGGCCTGACAACGCCCTTCTCTCCCCAATAAATTCCTGAATTTCGGAGTAGGGGAGGGGGAGTCGACGCAGACCAAAATGAGCCACCTTTCCCGCAAAAAATTGTGAACGTAATAAGTACAGGGTGTCCAAAAAAGTGCAATTTTGTGTTTTATTGAATCCGGAATTTTTTCTTTTAAAAAGTACCCCTCTCGGTGTAATTTTATGCGGGGTATCGATTGCGTGCATTCTCATACCTTGAAAATGCTTCCCTGATTCAGGAAAAATTAGGCTTTTGAAGCGAAAATGGTCATTTTTTGAAAATTTTTATCTAGAAATCATCTTTCTAGAGATAATTTTATGCGAGAACTCGAAATAATTTACAGGGTTCAGGAATTCGCTCGATCGATTCTTCGATGAAATTACCCTTATACCCCCATTTTTCGAAGAAAAAATTTTCAGTTCCCAATGAATCATAAAAGTGCACTTTTTGGACATCCCTGTAGAATTATCACACCTTATTCATCCCGTTCTGTTTTTTAAGTTGTATCTCTCTACAAGTTGCGTCATTGTCAGTAATAACAAATTTCAACTTTTTTTCAATTCTGGATTTCTACTAACTTTGCACAATGTCAAATTCCTTAGTAGACAATCCTAGAAAACTGTTTTTTCTCTAAGCATGCATTTTGACCGAAATGACCTATACATCTAGTACCTTGCAGAGAGTCAGTACATGTTTTAAACCGGTCGTCTAAAATGTTTGCTTAAGAGATGCTCTTGATCTCAATGTTATATGGCCACTACTTTGCATGCAAGTATATAAAGATTAGTAAAGCTTCGATGAGATCGTTCTTGTCTGAAACAGGATGAACTTCTTCTCATTTCTTATTGCTTTGCTACTAGCATGTTTTGCACAAAATATTTATTCTCTTGGGCAAAGTTCAGAAGAAATTAGTGATAGTGGAGTAAGCTTTTTTGCACTAGTTCAGAACAGAGGATGAATTCCCGAACCTAGTAAATGATTTCTAGTTCTCGCATAAAATCACCCCTAGAAAGTTGATTTCCAGATAAAAAATGTCGAAAAATGACCATTTTCGCTTCAAAACCTAATTTTTCCCTGAATCAGGGCCAGGGAAGCATTTTCAAGGTATGAGAATGCACGCAATCGATACCCCGCATAAAATTACCCCTAGAGGGGTCCTTTTTTACAAGAAAAAATTGATCCAATAAATCACAAAATTGCACTTTTTTGGACACCCTGTACTTACGTTCGCAATTCTATATGGGGAAGGAGGCTCATTTTGGTCTGCGGGCCACTCTCTCTCGCACAGAGAGAGTGGCCCACCCCATTAGAGAAGATAAATACAATTTTGAAAAATTACATAAAAAAAGCTGGACGCACTTTTCGAAAATTTTTGTTGAAAATGACCATTTTAAGGGTAATTTTATGCGCTGAATTCAAAAATCGCACTCCCGCAGGCTGAAAATGCTTCCTTGGCTATGTTATGAGATTAATAGGCATATGAATCTTGTTAAAAACGTGGCTAAAAATCTTTGGGAGGTCTGGCTTGATTGAGGGTTCTGGCTAAAATAGCAGTTTAGTAATAATAAAAATCAATTATAGCTAAATCTTGGCGTACTGATGGATTGCCCTTGGTGTGAAAAGAGTGGTAATCGTGGTGGAGTGTATCGTAAAGGAAGAAATTGGAATCGCCGAGGTTAATAATATGAAAAAATCTGAAATTAAACTTTTTTAATTTAAATTTTGTATAATTATTAAGCAATATATTTATATAAATTTTAAGTACCGGATGCCGAGTGCTAATGCGGAGGAGGGGGGGGGTCTAGCTAGAGTAAGAAGAGATGTTTGTAAAGACTCCCGAGCGTTTCTCCCTCCGAGCGTTGCTTTACATAGAGGGTATTTTACGTATACGTAAAATTTACATGCATGTAAAATTTTTTCCTGTGGCCAAAATTAAAAATTCATTCGGATTCGTCTTCCCCATACCCGAAAACCCCCCGAGAACAAAAAATTTTTGAAAGACTTTTGAAAATTTGGAGAACTTTTTGAAAATTCGATTTTTTCGCTTTTGTCCCCCAAGGGGGTAAAAGTTGAAAAATTTTTGTCCGATTTCGATGATTTTAGTGTCAATCATCTTCTCTTATTTTTCTCTTATCGTCCCCTACAACTTTTGTTCTAGCGTTATCCATTTAAATCAAGCGTTATAGAGATCGTCTGGACATACAAACACACAGACATTACACGTTTAATGTAGTAAGATTCAATAATAAAAAGATTTTACATCATTTTCAACAACAAAATCACTCTTGTTGTACTGGTTTCTTTTATAATAAACCTAAGGATGGTAGAAAAGGAACGCCTATATAAAAAATATAGGCGCTCTACGGAAAAAATGGAAAAAGTTTCCGCACAGAAAAATTTTTTAAACGATTTACACCAATCGACTCAGCTTGTTGAGATGAGTAGAACGAGTACCATAACATGGATTTTCCAACTCAAGCCCACATACGAGTGGCTAAAGTGAGATTTTCAGTTTATATAGGCTCGGGTTCGAATATCGGTCACAATTTAAAGGACCAGTCTACTTTTGGGGAAATGATTTCATGTGATAGAGCACAAAATTTGAAGCATTTATTGTTTTTACGGCACCATCTGAAAATCTAATGGTAAAAAGTTATGATCGAAACAAAATTGTAATTTTTGAATTCAAATGAGTTTGAACATTGAAGCGAAGAGCCGGCACTCAGGCATCAATCAGATTGTTTATTGAAACGGTTTAGTAAAACATTATAAAATTCAAAATCACCGCCATTTTTTTCTTTCAGAATTTATCCATTCTCATGATATCATGGTTTTAATATATTTTTATTTACAAGCATTTCATTTTTTTATCGAACTATTTTCAATTCACGATTCTTCGAAATTATTTTCTTGGTATTTGATTAATTTAAGCGAAAATTTTTCGAAATTTTCGAGCATCTAGTCACGCACAATAATTTAATTGCAAAATAAACTAGAACAGACAAAAATAATAAAATGGCTTTTCATTTTCTTTAAACTACTTCAAACATCATTCATTAGTATTTTTGATTTGGTTTTTAAAATGTCCTTATACGATATCCTTAATATTACCATCGACATTATAGCTCTTTTAAGTATCCCTTTGTATATTCGATTTCTGTGGGTACAAATAAAAACCACCTTCTCTTCTTCTAAGGATGCTTTAACTCCAAGTTTTACCATTTTATTGCTATTCACTGGTAATCTTTTGTTAAATTTTGCGTTAATTTTTCTACTTTTTATAGGCTCCTATGATATTTTTTACACCTTCATAGATTTGAGTTTTGTTGAACTAGCCCAATGGAATGTTGCTCCTACATTTTATTTTGATAATTGGAAAGCAAAATTTGTCATGGTTTCTAAAATATCCAATGGACCAAAACATTGTATAATAACGCTGGTTTTCGCAGTGAATCGTTTCACGGCGGTAAAGCTACCATTCAAATATAAATTTGTAGGTTTAAGTGATGGTTATGGTAAAATTTTTTCTAGATCTTGTCAACACGAAACTCTATAATTTTATCGTTCGTCATGCTCATTTTTATTGTGATTTATACCCTTCCTGCCATTATTTTTGTAGAATTTGTGGTAAGGGTCATATATAAATTAATCTAAAAAGCATACGTGTACAGTAGGAGAGGGTCAAAAGCTTCCAGGATGGATGGGTGGATGACAAATAGGGGAGGATGAATAAGTGACGAGGTGGTCTGACCCCTGAACATGTATGATAAAAAGTTTGATTTTTAGCCTTTTAATCTTCAGAAAATCTAGAGACTTGAGGAAATTTAAAAATCTCCTTTTAGGCCGAATTAAACTCCTATAACACGACTAGCGTTAGATATTATTACGCTATAGGATATGAGAAATAGAATGAAGCTTACTCTATGGCGCTATTTATACTCTCATTTTTGACGTTAATACCATCCATTTATTTATATGGTGTAGCTGGTCATTACATTTATAAACATGCTGTATAACTTGAATCCTTTTCATTTAAAACAATTAAAAATTTAGGCCATTTTTAAAGGAAATTCCGCCAAGAAGGACGTTCTCAAGCTAACAATAATCTCTTTAATTCCTGGTATAGGTAATTAGACATCATTTATTCTCAAATATACATAGCGGAAAAAAACTTTATTCAAACATAAAAATGGTTCAGTCGTATATATTTTTGATGAAGTTTTTCTGTAAAATATTCTACAAATTTCGAGGAATTTGGAACTATCTTGGTTTAAAGGACGACACATTTCCAGTTACAATCAAATGAAAAAATGGTATATACGGAAAGATCATGAAAAATAGAGCATTTTTTGTTTTTACGGCATGTTCTATATCGTTATAGTTTTCGAGGTAATTGCGTTTATAATTTTGAATTTGTTACAAGCTTTTCGTTGTAATACACAAACTTTTTAAAATTTTTTGCGAAAAAAATCGATTTTTGCATCGATTTTTAAAATTTTCATAAAATGAACATTGTAACAATTTTGTATAGCTAAATGAGACGAACAAAATGACACCAAAATTATTCAATTTGAACATTGTTTTGGGTTATTGAAACGAAAAC
>JAQGBS010000897.1:0-18296 GCA_034698545.1 Acrobeloides obliquus | reverse complement strand
AAGCTTAGGCCTATGTCTTAGGCTTAGGCCTTAGGCTTAAACCTAGGCCTTATGCGCAAAAAAATATTCTTTTGCGCAAAAAAAATTCTTTTGCGCAAAAAAAAAATGATATGGTACTCATTTTGATTGGCGACATTTTTTTAAATTTTGATTACTGCCAACACTTTTTAGAAATTTTGCTACGCCATGATAGGCTTTACATCAAAATTATAGCTTAAAAATAAAATTTTCAATTTAATGCATAATAGAGAAAAATCGCATGTAAAAAGTTTTTTTGTTAAACTGTATTCAGCTAATGTCAAAATTTGTTTTCCAACAAAAATCATAAAAATCGACTTAGGGCAGTTTTTGCCCAAATGAAAAAATTGATATTTTATATAAGAAAAAATTGAAAAAATAGTCAAATTTTTAATAAAAAAGGACATTTTTTCAAAAAATTTTCAAAATTTGTAAAAAAGGAGGAAACTCTTATTTTTTCCGGCCTTAAGATGGAAGGGGGCACTTTTCCCTCGATCCCCCCCCCCTCCCCACTCTTAGATATACGTCCTTGGTCGAGCCTCCTCATTTGAAAGCTGAATAGGATTAGGCCTTGGCTTTATTTTAGGGCCTAAACATTTAAAAATTTCTTATACCGTTGAGCTTTGAATTGCAATTAGTAATATAAAGAAAATAAAGCACTTATCCATGTTTAAGTCAAAAGCTAAAATGAATATGTTCCGATTTGGAAATCACTTTTGCTATTTTCGGTATAAAATCAAAAGCAGAATAAAATTGAATACTTAAGCAAACCCTTTGTCGACAAAATTTTGTCGCCATTTTTAAAATTTGCAGTTGAGAATCAAGTTTGTTTTGAAAATCTAAACCGCTTTATATTCTTTTTATGATTTTTAATTTAACGCCAGGGAGGGGCCGCTTACCTTTTGCTTTTTAGTGAGATAGTGTAGGATAAAATTTGTTCTATTCTTTATAAATCGAGATAAAATTAGATTGTAAAAATGTTTTTAATTTATGCTTGAGAGTGTAAGATTAGAGATCGATCAAAATCAAAATTTTGACCGAAAAATTTTGTGGTGCATCAAAATTTTATTTTAAAATTTTGATCCATTTTATCCAAAATTTTGATCCAAAATTTGACCAACAAAATCAGGATTTTGATATAAATTTTCTATGTTCTTGGTTCCCCCGTGCCCACCCTTTCTACAGCTACGTCCTTGCTTTGAAGCCTAGACACTAAGGCCCGCTTAATACTTTTGAAAGCAGTGGCCTTGCAGGCATAGGAAACTAAAGACCTTCCCCTGGGCAATAACATAGGGAAGTTTGAATAGGGGAGATTATCACCCAAAAATAAAGGGACTTTTATGAAATTTTTGGACGACCATAGGAAGATCAAAAATAAAGGGGATCCTTATGTACTTCTTCGGGCTTTCGGTCCTCTAAGAGATCAGAGAGAAGGGAAGATCCCATCTTTATTATGATTTTTATGCGAAAAATAAATTTATGGTGATAAATATCTTTTCCTTATCAGCTATATGAAAACGGCGAAAAAGAGAAAAAGAATTGACATTGGTTGTATAAAGGTTGTAAAATTAATTAAACTCCGGGTCTTTTTTATTTAAAACTTGTAAACAATTTGTTTAACAATGAAGCTCTTATTTTTATTAATTACTTTTATTATTAATTTTGATTACATATTTTTATCCGGTTGTCCTCTTGGCTCCAGACCTGGCCTAACTTCAAATATTTGTTACCAACTTTATGCTGAGACAACTACATGGTTTGATGCCGAGTACATTTGTGGTAGTAATGGAGGGCATTTAGCATCTGTATCATCGGCTTTTGTCAATACCTTTTTGAGTGAAATGGCAGATGGGTATTTTAACGAAAGTAGTGATTTTTGGCTTGGTGGATTTAATAGTTTCGTTGTTGGAACTTGGGCTTGGAGTGACTATGGCAATTTTTCTTATACTAATTGGGCAAGTGGTAAGAAATACTTGTACATTTTAATTAAAAAATGAATAAAAAATAATATTTTTGGCAAAAAAAGCATTTTTTGGCAAAAAGCCATTTTCGGTAAAAATGTCATTTTTCGAAAATTTTCAAAATTGGAAAACATCTTGACATGCTAGAATTTTTTCAATTTTTCTAAAAACGGATGGGGTATCTTTGGTTATAACACTTAGATATACTAAATTTACAGGGCAGCCGTCAAATTCTAATACTACGAGTTGCATATCATCCCAATTTCCATCCTCAAATTGGTATGCAAGTGATTGTTTGCAACGAAAGCCGTTTATTTGTGAACTATTTCTAAGTCATGAACCATGCCCAAAAGATTGGCTTTATTGGTCATATACAAATAAATGCTATAGCTATAGCTATCAGGGTGGCCTGACTTTTTATGATGCTTCAGCGTTTTGCCAAAATTTATCGGCTACATTAACTTCAGTTCATAACGGTGCTGAAAACTTTTTTATTGCAGGTAATTAATACTTTATAAAAGAAAAGATCAAATGAAGAGATTGGCTAAGGGATAAAAAACTCCAATTTTCAAAAAAATCCAAATCGTCCAAATTTTGTATTCAAGGGATTTTCAACATGGAGAACTATAATCTGAAGAAATTTTTTGAATTTGAACACTGAAAGCTATCCTTAAGAGGGGTATACCCGGAGATGATAAGTGTCTTTATTAATAGGATTTGTCCTTATTTTGAGAGGCCAAATCTTATTTTCTTAACAAATTTTATTAGAAAATCTTATTTTTTTACGAGAAAAATCTTATTTTTTACCTAGTTTTGTAAAAAATGTCCTTATTTTCATTCTTCCTGAATTATCATTCCTGGGTATACCCCAGTGGTGTGTCTAGCAAGGGGACAAAGGGTCATGTCTCCTCGCAATCGAGAATTTCTTTAAGAATCAGGGACTAATCTCGGGCGAAAATTTTTTTGCCAAAACAGACTATAAAGGAGTAAAATCATGCGAAAAATCGATTGAACGCATTCCCAAAGCGTGAAAATATTTCCTTAACCCTGATTCAGGGAAATAGATGTGTGTATTGAAGCGAAAATCGAAAAATTTTGAAATTTCTCCTTCAAAATCATATTTCTGGGGCATACATGGGCAAGGGGCGGGGGATTGTCCCCTCCCCTACTTCTTCTTATTGGCCGAAAAATTGTAATACCACTTCTTATTTTGGCCAAAATCCGAAAAAACACATAAGGGTCCCCCTTATGTTTTTGCCTAAAATTTGAAAAAGTTGATTTCTTGGGTAGAAACTCCTATATTTGGACCCACTTCTTAAATTTTTTTACCAAAATACATGAGCCCACTTCTTATTTTCGGGAATATAGAAGCAAATTCGTAAATTTTAGTTGATGGCTAAAAAAGTCGTCAAATTGCAAATCCGAAAAATTTACGTATGCAAAAACCACTTCTTATTTTGGGTCCCTGTCTCCCTGCTTGCCCATGTATGTTCTGGGGGTAATTTCATGCGAAGAATTGATTGCGCATCATTCCTGAACCTTGAAAATGCTTCCTTGACCCTGATTCAAGGAAATAAAAATGTGTATTGAAGCGAAAATTCAACATATATTAATTTACTCTGAATCAGGGAAGCGTTTTTAAGCTTGGAGAATGCGCGCAATCGATTCCTCGCATGAAATTACCCCCAGCAATATGATTTTGAGGGAGAAACTTCAAAATTTTTCGATTTTCGCTTCAATACACACATCTATTTCTCTGAATCAGGGTCAAGGAAATATTTTCACGCTTCGGGAATGCGTTCAATCGATTTTTTGCATGATTTTACTCCTTTATAGTCTGTTTTGGCAAAAAAATTTTCACCCGAGATTAGTCCCTGATTTTTACCCCCCCCCTTTTTTCAAGAAATGGCATTTTGGGCCAAAATCCGATAAATTTCTTTAAAAAAAATGAAGCTTTTATCTAGCCCACTCAAAACCAAAAAATCAAAATTCTGGACACGCCATTGGTATGGCGGTATCTCACTTCACCCACCGGACACTTCACCCACTGGACACTTCACCCACCGGACAGTTCGTTCACCTTTTCAAGACCATGATGAACTGTCCAGTGGGTAAAGTGTCTATGGTGGGTAAAGTGTCTATGGTGAGTGAACTGTACAGTGAATGAAGTGAGATACCGCCATTGGTATACCCCTAAATTAGCTTTTTTTTAAATTCATATTTGCTGAGTCCTGGTCATACAAGTATTATGCATCAGCAATGCGCGCAATCGATTCCCAGTCTAGAAAAACTCACAGATAGCCAGTTTTCCAGCGACAATTCGAATTTTAGTTCATTTGCGCTTATAACCTTCCTTGAATCAAACACTAAATCAGTCAGGGAAATGTTTTTAGGATTCGCAATGTGCTCAATCAATTTCTAGCATAGAAAAATATCCTAGTAGCCAATTTCTGCAATGATTTGATGCAAAATGAAAACCAGGGGACTTATTGAACGACCAAATACCAACATTTTAGCTCAAGGTCTCGCTTATTATAACGATAATTATAATTTCGGTGAATCTTGGTTAGGACTTCATGATCCTAATCAAAACGGCCAATGGCAATGGACGGATGGAACTATAGTGAACTTTACTTATTGGGGATCCAATTATCCAGATGGAAAGGCATTTTGTGCCGCCTTAGTAAATGGTGATGGCTATGATGCACAGGGACTCGAAAATAGATGGGCAACTTTTTCATGCAATGACGGTCTTGCGTTTTGGTGCTCGATGGATTCTTTGATTTGAATATTTTTTAGACAACTTTTTGATTTTTTACAACTTTTTGACGTAAATTATTGATACAAAAACAATAAAATTTTATTTCTATAAAAACAACAGGAATTGTTAGGAAATCTATCTTTAAAAAAAACTTTATCTTCTGCAGATATCACATAGTTAAAAAAAGACTACAAAGCATATAAAAATTAAACATCTTTTTCGATATTCAATTATGTACCGTATTGCTCAATTATTTTGAATAAAAAAGCTTAAAAATTTATTCAATTTTTATAAAATAAAATAAAGAGAATAAATATAATGGAATCTTGAAAATTTGTAAAAATAAGAACTAAAAACCAAAAAGTTGAGAATTTTTTGGTTGCTGCTGCAAGACCAACACCGATCGTTTGAAAACCCAGTACTGTACCTAGGATTTATTCATGGAGGGGGAACATAGTGGGGGCGGAAGAAGAGATGATAATCTGCTAGAATATTCTAGATTCCGCTCAGATGATTCTAGCGGAATCTAGTGAAATATAGCGGACTTTATTGTCTTTGATAAGTTCGAAAAAGATGTTAGGCAATAAAGAAATTTTTGTCAAAACATTTTTGACAAGAATTTCTTTAGTGTCTAACATCTTTTTCGAACTTATCAAAGACAATAAATAGAAGGTATAGGAGGTGCGCTTTTCTAAAAAAATTTTTGATAGAAAAATTGAATTTTTAAAGAAAAAATTAATAAAAAAATGTTTAAAAACAGGGAGGCCGGGATAGACACTAAAACAAAAGTTGTAGGGGACGATGATAGAAGACTATCGACATCACTACTCCATTGTTCCTAGGTTCTTCCTAACGTCTTCGACCATGGGGCTGAGATCTTGGGCCCCGGCATGATGAGCCTGAAGTACAATCACCCGTTCCCACTCAAATAGAGGAAAGGAGGCAGAGATGGGTCTGAGGAGATAGGAAGCCCAGGGGCCTGTTTTAACGAGGAGTGTCGTTCGGAAGTGCCACTCGGAGCCACAACCCCCGAGCGCTCGGCTTCCGGTACTTAAAGTATAAAGTATGAATTTATTTAAATAAAAAAAGCTAAAAATATATACAAAAGTCTGGATATTGAATTTTTTAAACATATTAAGTTGTTATTACGTTTTTTTTTCAACATTTTTACAAGCTTACTATTTCTTCATTTGACCCGAGTGCATTTGTTGTCCCGATGTTTTCATCTGACCGGAATGCATTTGCTGATCTGATAATTTCGGCTGTCCTAAAATTAAATTAAATTTTCTTGTTACGGGTTCCAAAAATACCAGAAGGTGCTCCCGAAGCGGTTTTTTGACCTGAATGCATCGTTTGTCCAGATGACTTCATTTGGCCCGATTTCATTTGTTGTCCAGAAGATTTCATTTGGCCTGAGCGGGGCATTTTTAGATTATTTCAAGAATTCTAAAAACGATATTGTTATGTAGGAAAAAAATATATAAACTCAGAAAGGACTCGCTAAAATTGGAATAAACATGCAAATGACTCAATTTTCTTGTGGCTTAAAATATTTATAACTTTTTTAATCAAACAAGTGTGAAAAAGATTGGAAAATATAAACAAGTGTGATTCATTTATGTTTTGCAGAAAAAGTTTTGCATATTTTTACATTTAATTGAAAACAAAATGACATTATCTTTATATAAAAATTACTCTCATTTTTGAAAATTTTTTTAAAGCTTGGATTAACAAGCCGAGACGTAAAAATCCAGGGAATTTAAAATTGGGCAAAATTTTTCGGACCCAACCGGGACTCGAATCCGGACCTCCTGGCTACCATTAAAGTGCACCACTATTGCGCTACCGAGAGCTCCAACTGATGCCCGTTAATTTCTGGTGAATACTTGAAAATACACTGTCAAGTATTCACCAGAAATTAACGGGTATCAGCTGGAAGTCTCGGTAGCAAATATCGTACAGTAGGGAGCAAAAACCTTTAGACTTTATAGGATTTATATTTTTCTTGTAACTTTTTTGATGTTTTTTTGTAACTTTTTACCTTGTAACTTTTTTGACTTTTTTTGTAACTTTCAAAACTAAGGTAAAAGAGAGAGTAAAAATTATGCTAGTTTTTAACATGGTTGCTAATGGAATTTTCGAATGAATAAGATTGTTGTATAAAGTTTACACTCGAAAATTGAATAAAGCAGTCGTGAAAATTAGTTTTAGTACTCAAAAATGGTTTTCCTCTCTGAAAACCGTGGTATTATTTTCCTATGGATGAAAAATGCTACTAGATACATGCTTAAATTTTGTGTAACTATGAGAACACGTAAATCTAATTTGCTATACAGACCGTCAAAAAGCATTCCTATTTTGGTATAATGTACGAAACTCTTTTCTTTGATGTCAATTTATCCTCCAATTAACGGCTACATATATTTCATTACTTACTACATGTATTTGTTAGATCATAAGACTAATACAGGGTGGACTTTAAACAACTGGAATTTTGCCGTTTTTAGCAAAAAATTTGAAGAAAAAATGATGATTTCATGGCTAAGTTAGCATTTTCAGAATTTTTCAATGCGCACAATTGATTTCTCGCATAAAATTATCCTTAATAGATCACTTTCAAAAAAACTTTTGCAATTTTTTCGTCAAAAAACGGCAAAATTTCCGCTTTTTAAAGTCCACCCTGTAACATAATTACGGACCTTAAATTTTGATCTCTAGTACACGTGAATAAGGCTTTTTGCAGCCAATTTTGAATACTGCACATTTTTTCCTACCCTCGAGGTTGCCGACATTTTTATCGGCATGTTTCCAGATAAATTTTTATTTGGTTGAATTATTAAAGGGGGTAACCTTTACAGCCAGATCTTCGAAAATTTTTTTCATAAATTAAAAAAAACTCTCTAGGGGTACTTTTATGCGAAAAATCGATTGCGCGCATTCCCGAAGCTTGAAAATGCTTTTCTGACCATGATTCAAGGAAAATATTGGTTTTTAACAATAAGAAAACATTTAGAAAAGTGTTAAAAGATCAATATTTTCCATTGCATCATTGCAGGAAAGCATTTTCAAGCTTTGGGAATGCAGGCACTCAATTTCTCGCATAAAATTACCCCTAGTGAGTCTTTTTAAACTTGTGAAAAATTTTTTCGAAGATCTGGCTGTAAGTTACTCCCTCCCTTTTAAGAGAAAAACCAGTGCCGCAGGATAAAATTTTTTGGAAAATGCTTGTTTTTATACTGACAAGGAACACGTCCGAACTCAGTATGGAAATTTTTGACGAGACCTACATAGCGTCGTACGACAAAGTTTATAGTTCGGTCATACGACGCGTCGCGACGGAAGTATAAATAACGCTTATGAAAACTTGCCCCTATGTGATCTCTAGGTAGAAAAAAATTCACTTAAAAATTAACCAAACCCATAGGCGTAGCCAAAGGGGGCTAGGGGGACTGTAGCCCCCGTCGCCAAAAATTTAAGAAAAAATAAAAAGCAACAGATAGCAACTTTAAAAAATAACCTTATGATTTTTTCAACATTTTTGGTCATTTTACTCGATCAGTCCCTCATGTCAGAAAGTCCTGACTACGCCTATGATCAAATCAAATAAATTCATCATGAATCACATGGATCTTTGTATCTTACTATAAAAGGGTTTCATTATTTAAACATATTATAGATTCTATCAAATTCTTTTTCTTACAAAATGTCGAGCTTCAATATGACTTGGATGTGTGGATCCAGTTGCGCTCTAACCCAAGTTGTTCCATTTGATGAAGCAGCGGTAAAAAGAAATCACGAATTAAATGAAATGTTAGCAAAAGATGGTCAAGCAGAAAAGAATGTTATCAAGCTTCTTTTACTAGGTTCATTTTTTTCTGAATCTGATTTGAAAACTTTTTAGGTGGACCCGAATCTGGGAAAAGTACTATTTTCAAACAAATGAGGTAAACATTTTATAATCTGATATATCCGTTTCAGCTAAATTACATACTCAGCTCTTCTTCTTTTCTAGTGCATAAAAAGTTGGGGCATCATAGCGCAGTGCAATTGTTTACTTAGGCGCTAACTCCTAGAAGTTCGAGTCATATTTGCGTTCAATTATTTTTAACTTTTTATTTTTTTAAGAAAGACGGCATTTTTTATAACTATTCAAGACGAATAAAATGAGACCAAAATGATCAAATTTAAAAATGGTTTTGGATTACGAAAACATGAATCAGGGTTTTTGTTTCAATAACCTAAAACAATTATCAGGTCCGCCGGACGTCCTTACTAAATTTGGTTATAGTTGTTGGGCATGGAGTGTAGAACACGAATGTACCCCGTGTTACCAGTAAGAGTAGAGGTCCCTATGGAGATATGGAATGAAGAAGACACATTTCTCAACCCCATAAGGTTAAGGATCCCACATTCATCCTAGTTGATCTCTGGCTATACAAAGCCTAGGTCAAAAGTGTCAAGCTATGGACTTTCTTCGGATCAATACCTCTTAAACATATTTTACAGTATTTTCGGTTGGCGTCTCTACACTTAAAAAAATTGACAACAATTTTGGGACCTGAAAAATCTCGATTTTTACGATTTTTTGTTTTGTTTTTAATTCTAAAAATCAAGAAAAGAGGTTTGGACGGAGATTCTTTTTTTGTTCTCAAGGGGAGTGCACCATCTACTCAGATATGCGGCTGTTTGTGGCCAAATGTATGTTCTCGTTTTTCTCGCTGACCATCTTTCCATGCAACACCAAACAAAAATAGCGCTTTTTTAAGACAAAAGTCCAAAACAGGGTCGGGGTAGAAAATTTTTTTAACAAGTGACCCTCTAGGGGTAATTTTATGCGATGAATCGATTGCGCGCATTCCTGAACCTTGAAAACGCTTCTTTGACCCTGATTCAGAGAAGGAATCGGTGTATTGAAGCGAAAATTAAACATTTTCGGATTTTTATGAGAAAATCGTCGATTCTTAGGTTTTTCTAGGCGGGGAATCGATTGCGCGCAATCCCGAATCGTGAAAACGCTTCCTTGACCCTGATTCAGGAGGGAAAAACCAAAAATTGCACTTTTAATGCTTGAAAGAGATCGGTGTTTTCGGTTTTAAGGCCTTAACTTAAGGCTTAAGCCTTAGCCTTAGCCTAAGGCCTAAGCCTTATCCGGATTTCCAGTAAAACCGGTAACATATACAAAGCCATGATTTTACGATATTTTCTGTTTTTTTTAACAACTAAATTTAACAAATTTTACTTTTAAGGATACTCCACATGGATGGATTTTCTGAATCAGATCTTATGAATTACAAGTATCTTGTTTATTGTAATGTTATACAAGCTACTTATCAAATTATCGATGGCGCGAAAAGTTTATTTATCGATTATGATACAAATGTATTGGTAAGATCTCATTAGGGTTCTCTCGAAACCGGTCTATCACTTTAAAATGGACCGGTTTCGGCTTTCGAAAAAGGATCGGTTTCGATTATCGATCACTAATTGGTACTCACTTGTCTACTTCACTTAGAATCACTTTTTTTAGGAAGAGATTGAGAATTTTTTGGAGTATTATAAAAATAATACTGTAGAAGATTACGAAATTACATTGGATCTAGGCAGAACGATCAACAAAATTTATAAATCTTCTTTTGCTAATAAAATCCTTAATAGGTGGCATGAAATTGCTTTGCTGGAATCAGCTGTTTAGTAGGAGATAAATTTTATCACTTTTAATTTTCGAAGATTTTTTAGTTTTCTCGAAAATATTGGAAGAATTGCAGAGCTACAGTATATTCCAACTCAACAAGATATTCTTAGGACGAGAGCACAAACTACTGGGATAGTCGAAATTAATTTTCCTTTTAAAAAGCATACTTTAAAGTATGTATATGGATATGGCGCACCAAAAAGCCGAAAAGGTAGAAGCAAGGATAAAAAAGTAAACAAGAATCACAAATCGACTCAGCTCACCAAGTGTTTTAAAACGAATACCATGAAGTTTTGGGGGTTTGACCCACGGACGAGTGGCTAAAGTGACAGATTTCTAATTTATAGGCTCGGGTTCGAATCTTTCTTCAAATTTAAAGTTATCTAAATTCCATCAAAATTTTTGCATATCTCTATTTTGGTTTCTAAGCCACTTGGCCATGGGTTAAACCCCAAAACACCATGATATGATACTCGTTTTAAAGTGCTCAATGAGCTGTTTCGATTGGTGACATTCTTTTTTATTTTTGACCATTGCTTCTACTTTTTTGACTTTTTGCACCGTGAGACATAAAAATTGAGTCTATGTAAGAAAGTCGTCTGGCCTATCCTCTATTTCACCCCGAGATACGGTCTCCACTCGTCCAAATCCTCAGCCCATGACATAGGAAGAAGGGTCCTATCCAATAACCCAGATTTTGTAAAAATTCTCTAAAACTCAATTCTCACAATGAGGGACTCTAGATGCCGAATCTTTTTGGTATCCCAAAGCCCTTCGGCCCCGATCAATGCCCCATGGGAACGATGACTGTCCCCTCCCCTCCCCAACAAAAAACTTTGGGTGGGCTCAACCCCCATAGTAAAGCTGGCCTAGCTGGCATGGATTTTGATCCGACCCCATCCCTCCATCCCATAAAGGGGCGGGTCCGAGAGAGTTAGCTGTGATTTCTGTGGTCTTGTTTGCCGGTATCTGCGGCTTTGTGGGCGTAGACCCCCAAGGATCGCCCCAAATGCTGTGCTTCTGGGCTCCATGGGAGTCTAGTGGCTCATGCCCCATTAGGATCAAGAGACCGGGTTTGGTGGGACTTGGTCCTTTCCGGCTTTGGCTCTTACTTTGTATAATAATAACAAAAATATAGATTGGTAGATGTTGGTGGACAACGATCGGAGAGGCGGAAATGGATTCACTGTTTTGATAATGTCAAGTCTATACTTTTTGTAGTCGATATATCAGCCTATACAAAATTTGATGAAGATTCTTCGCATCAGAAAATTGTAAATTTTTTTTTCAAAGGACTAGTCCACTCGGAACAACACCATGAAAAAAAAATAGATATTAGAAAAGTTCATAAAAAATGGAGCATTTTTTGTTTTTATGTCAACCTTTGAATCGCTGCCGAGATAATCGCGCTTGAAATTGACTATTTTTGAAAGTGTGTATTACAATGAAAACATGAATGCAGTGAAAATTAGTCCTTGAATCAATAAAAACTGTGTATTGACAAGAAAATTTAAAAAATTTTTTCGTTTTTCATCGACTTACGAAAACCGCCAAAAAATTTTTGAATTTTTGCATCAATACACAACTTTGATTGATTTAAGGACGAATTTTCATTGCGTTTATGTTTTCACTGCATTTGTGTTTTCGTTGTAATACACAGATTTAAAACTAGACAACTTCAAACGCGATTATCTCGGCGATGATAACGATTCAGAGGTTGCCGTAAAAACAACAAATGCTACATTTTCATGAACTTTTTAAATAAATAATTTTTTCATAGATTTTTTTCCGAGTAAGATGGTCCTTTAATGATAAAATGGAGGAAAATTTAGAACCGCTTGAAAGAAAGCATAGCTCTCTATCGGAATATTTTAAACATAGTCTATTTAAAGAAAGCTGTAATGATTCTCTTCTTGAACAAAGTTGATATTTTTCACGATTTAATTAAGCAATTTTCGTTAAATATTTGTTTTTCGAATTATTCAGGTACGCACATTAAAATATTGGGTTATTCAATAAGGCTTTTGCACTTTGCGTCAAATACTTGCGAAAATGACTTCTTCAGCGGCTTTCTAAGCGGAAAATTTATTGCATGCATTGCCAATCCTCGAAAATGCTACACTGACCTTTGATACCTGACCCTGGTTTAGAGAAAAGAATGGTTGTATTAAAGCGAAAATAGACCTAACAAGAGGGTTTCGGCTTTTGAAGAATACTCGCAGCACTATAATCAATAGTTTTTATCCATGTTGTTGGGAGGCATTAAAGCACCGGATCTGAAAGAATCGAGCTTTGAGACGGACGGGGACCGCAAACTTTTTTTGATCAAATTTTTAATTTTTGTTTGCATAACATTATAGTTCGTAAAGTTTTGAGCAGCTTTTGTTTTTGATTTTTTTTTGTTTTTTTTGGACCCATTAGATTCGTTTACTGGTTGGAGATTAACCCAGTACCAAGTTGAAGACCAAGCATTTTTTGGTCTTACATGTAAGCTGGACCTGACAAAATTCTATTTTTCAAGGATAAATCCTTTTGACTTGAAATCTTTTTTATTTTTAAGGGCTACGCACGCGCTACGTTTTTATACACTTTCCGTGGTATGCGAACTTCAGGTGAATTTTCTGTGTTTCTTCAAAGCTGTACTCCCATAGCTCGGAAAGTCTAATTTTTTTAATAGAACAATTGGCCTATGTCAGCACTTTTCTTATAATACTTTTTTAGATTTAGTGTATAGTCGTAGCGCTTGACGAGCCCGACAAAATTGCGCAAAAAATTCCAAAATTTCATTGCTTCGGGGTCCATTCGAGCCTTTGAAAATGGTGGTGTCTTAGATTAGGGAGATTTGCCATAATTTATATATATTCGGAAAACTAATAAAAAATGATGCATTTTTTGTTTTTACAGTAAATTCTGAATCGTTATCGTTGTCGAAATAATCGCGTTTGAAGTTGGCGGTTTTTGGAATTGGTTTTGAATTTGAATTTCCCGCCAAGAATTTTAATAAGGTTTTGGTGGGAAATTCAAATTTAAAAAATTGCCAACTTCAAACACGATTATCTCGACAACGGTAGCGATTCAGAATTTACTGTAAAAACAAAAAATGCTCCATTTTTCATGAATTTTCCGAATATATATAAATTATGGCAAATTTCGCTAATCTAAAAATCTTCAATTTTGAATAACGCAATTTTGAAACGTTATATCTCAGCTAGGCTAAAGTCATATGACCAAAGCAAGATACCAGTAGGAAGCTCTAAAGTGGTACTATAAAATGCAGCTTTTAGTGACCACGCTTTCGCTTTAGCGGCCGAAAAAAATTGAGTGTTTTAAAACGAATACCTCAATCGTTTTGAAATTCCCGCAAAGACCCTGATTTAGGCAGTATAGCAAACACCTAGCCTGGGCAAATAGTCGCAGGCATTTTCAGCCCTGTCTCTCGCTAGTCTACGAGCTAACCATATCCGATATATGCAGCTAGTCAGCAATCTTGTATAACCAATCTTAAACAACACCATACAGTCTAACTGTTACAAGTACAAAAAATTTAGGCTCAAATACTTTCGAAGAAGGATCTAAATTCATCGAGGAATATTTTCAAGCAATAACTGAAATGTCCAAAATGCAAAACCCATTAGATGATAATCGTCTTCTTTATATACATTTTTCCACTGCAACTGACACAAAATTGATTGAGAATATCTTTAAAAGTTGTATGGATTCTGTGATAAGCCATGGATTATCTAAATCTGGCATGACATAAATTAATAAATAAATAAATCATTGGCTTAAGGGACTAGTCCATTTGGAAAAAGTTGCCATAATTTGTATATATTCAGAAAGTTCATGAAAAATGGGGCATTTTTTGTTTTTACAGCATGTTCTGAATCGTTGTAGTTTTTGAGATAATTGCGTTTGAAATTTTGAATTTGTGTACAAGCTCTTCGTTGTAATACACAAACTTTTTTGAATTTTTTGCGGAAAAATCGATTTTTTCATTAATTTTTCATAAAATGAACATTGTAGCAATTTTTTATAGCTAAATGAGACAAACAAAATGACACCAAAATTATCCCGTTTGAACATTGTTTTGGGTTATTAAAACGAAAACATGAATCAGGGTTTTCGTTTGAATAACTCAAAACAATGTTCAAATTGAATAATTTTGATGTCATTTTGTTCGTCTTATTTAACTATAAAAAATTTCTACAATGTTCATTTTATGAAAATTTAAAAAATTGATGCAAAAATCGATTTTTCCGCAAAAAATTTAAAAAAGTTTGTGTATTACAACGAAGAGTTTGTACACAAATTGAAATTTCAGCAAAAACCACTTTTGCTTATTCCAATGACCCTCTTTAGGACCACATTCTTAACAAAATTTACATGCCTATTAATCTCATAACATAGGAAGCATTTTCAGCCTTCGGGAGTGCGATTTTTGAATTACAGCGAATAAAATTCCCCTAAGATGGTCATTTTCAAAAACAAATATTTTCTAAAAGTTCGTTCTCTGTCCGAATCAGTATCAAAAGTTTGCAAAACATTTCGAAAAATTTTTGAAAAAAAATCATAGAAGGGAACATTCTGATTTTGCCCATATTTTTTTAAACTTTAGAAACAATCATAAGGAGGACCCCTAAAAATGATTTTGTTGGGGTTAAAACTTACAACCCCTAATTTGACGCATTTTTTTCAATTTTTTGACCCCCGAAAAATTTTTTCAGAATTTTTCAATGCGCGCAATCGATTTCTCGCATAAAATTACCTCTAGAAAAGTCATTTTTGCAAAAATTAAAAAAATTTTTTTTTCTCAAAAGTGCTGCTGCAAAGTTTACCTCCTTTAAAAATGTCCGCATGTCAATCCAATTTACCAATTCTGAGATCTCGTGGTTCAGGGCGTTCGGACGGACACAGAAATCGATTTTTTATATTTATGATAAAGGAAGATATATTGAAAGTAGTGTATAAAAAAATTACTCTTTTTATACTGTTTATTAAATTTACAAACAAAATTTAACAACAAAATTTACAACAAAATTCATTAAAAACTAGTGATGGGTCGAAATTGAGCGAAATCGGTTCTCAAAATTTAGCTTTTTACGAAAAATGTCAAAAACAAAAATAGCACAGAAATTGCGTTCTACAACTTTTATTTTGACCACTTTTTATGAAAATACATAGGAAAAAAGTTACGAGACAAATTTTGTCGCAATTTCGTGACGAAATTTGTCACGAAATCGCGACGAAATTTGTCTCATCTTTTTTCTATGTATTTTTATAAAAAGTAATCAAAATAAAAGTTGGTAGAACGCAATTTTTGTGCTATTTTTGTTTTTGATATTTTTTGTAAAAAGCTAAAGAAAAATTTTGAGAACCGATTTCGCTCAATTTCGACCTATCACTATTAAAAACACTTAAAAATAAGTTTAAATATACATATTTTATTGTTTTTATGAAAAAACAAGCACTGGAATCTGACCCCATTTGACAGTTGTATTTGTCGTGCCATAGACATCCGAAAATTCAACTTTAAGTTTTTTGCCATTCAAAAGTTTTGTTTTGATATATTGTCTTCCATTGATTCCCATATATGAATCAGGTCCCTAAAATTTTCTAACATTCAAATATTCAGACCACTGGCATAGCTAGGCCCAAATTTTGGGTCAACTTTTTCGAAAATGGCCAAAAAGTTGTCGAAAAATGACTAAACAACTTGAAATTTTTGCCAGAGATTGAAAATTTAGTTTTTTTTGTTTAAAAAAATTTAGTTTTCATATTTTTGTGAAAAAATGACAAATTTTGGACATTTTTTAGAAAAAAATTTTTGGACAAAAACATACGAGTGATCATTAGATAAGTTTATTCATTTCTCGATTTTGGAGTAGGGAGGGGGGGTCAACGACCCTACCTACAACGTGCCCTCCCCGTAACGCCGCCAATGATCAAGTCATATTGGAGAAATGCTTTAAAAAAGATTTTTTACCTTTATCTTGGCTGTTATCACATATGTTGTTTTTGGCATTAACGTTATAGGGGTTCTGAAGACTACCATATAAGGTCCAGCTCCCAAACATTCGTAGTCTCCCGATTGAAATCCGAGTAGTCGACCTGTTCCTTCCTCTTTCACCTAAATTATTATTTTTTGAAAATTTACAAAAAAATTATTTTCTTACTTCGATTTCAACTTTATAGTTTGTTGTAACCGATCGATTTTCACAGCATCCATTCAAACCAATACCACTCAATTGAACTAGTTCATTTACAGTGAATCTAAAAAAGAGGTTCATAGTGGAAAAACTATAATTTACATACCCGATTTCATTGGGTTGTCCATTGCAAGCAAAACGTTGGATGTAACTTTCAAATCTTTCAATTTTCGTATTTCCACCAATTTCGAATTCGTCTATGGGTGTTGGTTGTTGAGTAAGTTTGTTAAAGAATTTCAATGTTTTCATTTTTAACAATATAAATAAATGGTTCTAAAATTTTTAAAAATATATTAAAAAATTAAAGAAAAAATGGATTCACGATGGCTCGAACTCGCTATAGTCCGTTTCAGTGGCCGAGCGAAAAAGTTAGATACACCATAGCGCAGTTGATAGAGAAGCCGACTGTCCAATCTGAGAAGTTAAGCAACGTTGGGACCATCAAGTTCGATCCACCTAGGGTAAAACTTTTGATCTTCAGGGGCCAAAAAATTTCTAGTCCCTGAAAATCAAAAAAAGTTTTTTGAAAATTAAAAGTTTTGCCCTAGAGAGATCGAACCTAGCGGTCTCAACGTTGCTTAACTTGCCATATCGGACAAACTTTTTCGCTCGAGCGCTGAAACGGACTATACCTACAGAGAAAATGCACGCGTAATAATTAAGCTATGCGGTAGTTCTGAATCGAAATCTCAATCTTCGAAACGAAATTTTCGTGTTTTAATTTTCACGAAACTGAAATCGGGGTCGAAATCATAAATTTAATAAAATTTTTATCAAAAATAATATTAATTTTTCAACATCAAGCCTCATAATCAAAATTTCAATCCTTAAAAATGGATCGAAATTCGAAGTCAAAACTTCAATTTCGACCCAGCACTACTATGCGGACAGGGACAATATGCCGTTTAAATTTTTATGGCATTTTAGAATACCGCTAAGAAAGAAAGGTAGTTTAAAGAGAACAAATTTAAAAGCAACGAGAGACCACCAAATGAGTTAAATTCTTGAATTAATGATAAAAATGTTTCTTTATCAGTTTATATATTAGCCACTCTCACTCATTTCATAAGCGTGGGTTTTGAAATGAGTGAGAGAATTACTAATCAACTTTATGACGCTATACAGCGTTTAGCTACCAAAGGGCAGCTTAAAAGTTGTCAAGATGTTATTTTTGTTGATTAATAAAGAGAGGCTGATGTCAAAGGTGATGAAATCTTGGGTAATCACTAGAGGCTGAGCAATGGACATGTTTGAAAAATCAACTGAGTTTCAAAATAATATATCTTGCCTAATGTTTACTGTCTAGTGTTGTGCAATTTACGAAAAAGTATGTAAATTTACGTAAAAGTATATAAATTTATTTTCAACAAATTAATTGAAAAATCAATAAAAATTAACATTTTCAAAGTAAAAATGACTATAACTACCGTTTTTAGGCATGACGAACAATTTCCAAACGTTTTTAGAACAACCCGAAACAATTTTGAAAAAATCAATATTTTGATACTGTAGTTCAAATTAATTCGTTGAAAATAGATTTACATATTTTACATAAATTTACAACTACACAACACTATCAGATATATCGATAAATCGTGGCGCATAAAAATTTTATTTATTTAAATAAGTTTCAACAAAAATATTTTATAGATTATTAA
>JAQGBS010000896.1:0-18302 GCA_034698545.1 Acrobeloides obliquus | reverse complement strand
GCTATGCAAAGAAACAAGCCTGAAGATTTGGAATTTTCGGTAGAAGATGGTCAGGCGCAAGACATGTATTCATTTGGAGTGATTCTCTATGAACTTTTGTATAGGAAGAAATTTGTTGACATCGAGGATACTGTTGATGGTATAGTTTTTTTTCAAACTTATCAACTTTACAAAAATTTTCTACTGGTGCAGTAAATTTTTCGAAAAAAATACAAAATAAATTTGTGCGAATTGCAAAACAACAACAGAAATGAAAAAAATGATTCCCTGACCCTGATTCAGGGACGAATTTTGTGTATCGAAGCGAAAACTTTAAAATTTAGCATTTTAAGAAAACCTTTTTTAACTCGGCCAATTTTCTTTTTAGAAAACCTACATGGTGAGGAGGAAGTGGGTATATTTAGTGAAGCTGCTGAAGAACAACTCCCTTTATATCCCACGATTCCGGAAAATGATGAAGTCCATCCTGACTTGGTCAATCTTTTGCATAAATGTTTCAACGGGCGCATAGACTTGAGGCCTGACGCAAATATGGCGCGCAAGATTACCGATGCTACACTCAAAATGTAAGCTGAAGTATACAAGCAGGCCTTCGAGATCGTACAAGGACAAGGGATGGGATCAGCGATCAAAAATGCGAATTCGGTCTATTACACAATTCACATTTTTCAAAAAAAATCGAATTTTTCAAGAAAAATCGAAAAGCATAAGAGGGACAAAGGTGATTTGTTTAAAAATCGAAAAAAAATCACCTTGATCCCCCTTATGTTTTTTCTCAAAATTTTGGGAATTTTTCAAAAAAAAACACGACGAAAAACAAATTTTCTCGCCTGCAGAAAGTAAAAATTTTCGAGGGGTGTTTGTACACGTATGGTCCCCGGCCTTTTTATTTTACCTCGAAAACTAAATATAAAAATTTTTAGGCCTGGAAGTTTGGTAGATCAGATGATCAAAAATATGGAACAGGTTAGAATTTTGCATAAACTTTATTTCGAAAAAATCTTGGTACTCTTCAAAGAGAGGGACCCCAAATAACGCGATTTTTTCAAAAATTTTCTCCTGGAAATCACCCTTATAGGGGTAATTTTATGCGAAAAATCGATTGCGCGCATTCCCGAAAATGCTTTCTTGACCCTGATTCAGTCAAAGTAACGAAGCGAAAATGAACTAAAATTTGAATTTTCACAGGGAAACCAGCATCGATTTTTCGATTCCCTGCCTAGAAGAACCCCTGGAATGTTGGTTTCTCTGAAAAAAATTTAGTTCATTTTCGCCTCGTTACACATAATCCCTTCCCTGAATCAAGGAAGCATTTTCAGAGTCCGGGAATGCGCGCAATCGCTTCCCTGCCTAAAATTACCCCCAGGAAGTCATTTTCAAGAAAAAATTTTGAAAATTTATCACGTTATTTTGGAAGTCCCTCTCCTTGAAAGGTACCAAAAAATCTTTTAGTATACGAATAACTTGGAAAATCTTGTCAAAGAAAGAACTGGTCAATTGGAGGAGGAGCAGAAACGAGCAGAGGCTATACTTTTAGAATTACTTCCAAAGTAAAATTTTTATGCCTACAAGATGCCCCAAAAAACCGCCAGTTGGTCATTTTTTGGTGAAAATTTTTCAAAAATCACCTATAAGGGGTATTTTGATGCCAGAAATCGATTGCGCGCATCGAAACATCGTCGAAAACGTCTCCCAGACCATGAAATATCCAATTTTCAAATAGGAATTCCTACCGAAAATAACTGAAAAAATAGTCGAAATTTTTTTTTGGCTACTACGAAACTTTCTATTGAATCAGGCAACGAGTACATTGAAGAGAACAGAAACGTGGATACTTAGGGTCGTACAAGCTATCGTACGAAAGTACGACGGACCACAAGCTGTCGTACGATCGTAAAATTAACGTAAGGGTACGACGAAATGGCCACAAGTTGTCGTACGACGCAGTACGATGGCATCGTACGATAGCTTGTGGCCATTTCGTCAGTCGTACGATAGCTTGTGCCGTTGCTTGTGGGGACACGATAGCTTGTGGCGACCCTTATATAGCTTTTTCGATGCATCCCTGCGTGGTCATATTGGCGGGAAAATTGGCGATGAAAATTTCCCGCCAATATGACCACGTAGGGATGCATCAAAAAAGTTATATAAGGATCCACGTGGCCACATTTTTTTTCGTTTCAATGTACACGTTGCCTGATTCAATAAAAAGTTTCGTGGTAGCCAAAAAAATTTTTGACTATACGAAAATCGTATATTTCATTGCCTGGGAGGCGTTTTCGGTGCGCGAAATCGATTTCTCGCATAAAAATACCCATAATGAGTAATTTGAAAAAAAATTTTGGAAAATTTTCACCCAAAAATGATCAAATGGCGGTTTTTCGGAACATTCTGTAATTTTCTGTTGACTAAAACTCTTTTTTTTATAGATCAGTAGCCGATGAATTGAAGCTAGGGCGCCGTGTTGAGCCAAAATACTACAAATCTGCCACAATTATGTATTCGGATATAGTCGGGTTCACTTCTCTCAGCAGCGAGAGTCAACCGATGGAGATTGTTTCTATGCTCAATGCTATGTTTACGGGTTTTGACAGTATTATCACGCAGCATAAGGGTTACAAGGTTTCAATCATTTGAGAAATTTTTCGTACTAGTTCGGATTGGCGACCCCAAATGACAGGGTTCAAAATCCGGAAAAAATTTTTTACATTTTTTCTAAAAATGATAGGGGTCTTTCTATGCGGTGAATCGCATGCGCGTGTGCATTCTCGATGCTCGAAAATGCTTCCTTGACCTTGATTCAGGGTCGGTGTATTGAAGCGAAAATCAAAACTTTTAATTTTTTATATAAAAAATGGACGTTTCTGGGGTTGTTCGAATTTCATCCAAATTGAATAGTGTTCAAAATTCGCATAATTGTTTCCCGCTATACGACCACGCAGGGATGCATTCGAAAAGCAATAAAAACACCCTAAAAAAGATTCGAATTTTGACCCAAAAATTGAAGAAAGAACCCAGAAAAGTTCATTTTACATAAAAAAAATTTAATTTTTGATTTTCGCTTCAATACACCGACCCTGAATCAAGGTCAAGACGCATTTTCACGCATCGAGAATGCGCGCGCATGCGATTCGCCGCATAAAAAAACCCTATAGGAATCATTTTTAGAAAAAAATATATAAATTTTTTCCGGATTTTGAACCCTGGGGACGAAATTTTTCAATGATATTCTAGGTCGAAACAATTGGCGATGCGTATATGGTAGCTTCAGGTGTTCCCGAAAAGATGAAAAATAATCATGTGAAAGAGATCGCTTCTATAGCTTTGAAAATGAGAGAGGTGAATTTGTTCCGCATCTTTTTTCCAAAAATTCAAAATTTCTAGTTCCTCTTTGACTATCAAATTCCTCATCGACCTGGCCAACATTTGCATTGTCGTTGGGGTTTCAACACGGGTCCTGTTTTCACTGGCGTTATTGGTATATCCGCACCGAAATATTGTGTTTTCGGTGGCACGGTTTGTGTAACACATCAGGATTTGATCAATGCAAATTTAGGTCACCCTCGCCTCCAAGATGGAACAATCTGGGCACCCCGATAAAATCCAGCTCACTTTAAAAAGTTATCAATTACTATCCGATAGATTTCCTCAATTCAAATGTTCACCTCGTGGAGGAGTAAGATTGAATGTGAGCCTTAATACGTTACATTTTATGATAATATAAAATTTCCTAGGATATTGGAACATTGTTAACTTACTGGTTAGAAGGATGTGAGGACCTGCTAAGAAGCGATAGATCTCTTCCTCAATCCGACCCAGATGAAACTGCTTCTATATGAAAATATACATAGTTTTATTTAAAACATTTGTACGGGGACATATATATCCAGTAGGACACTGGTCCGGGAGGGTGGGTGGATGATTTTTGTGATATTTTTCGTCTGGTTGAGTGGGTTGATGAAATTTTTTCAAAATTACTTTGGTCCCCCTTATGATTTTTTCTCAACTTTAAAAAAATTTCCCGTGGGTGATGAGAACCGCCCCCCTCTGGATATGTACGTACGGAGAGAAGAGTGTTTCGCGCTCGGTGGGGGGGGGGGTTGACTCGGCACTCCCGAGCGATGCTCCTCGTTAAAAATGTATTACAGGGTGTCCGGAAAAAACTCGGGATTTTTTGAATTTTGTTGTTTTTTCAATCGTATTCAGATTCTTGAAGCCACCGATTTCTTCGAAGTGCTTGATGGCATCCCCAACAGTGTCTGGCTTAACTCCAAATAAGGCGGCCACGTCTTTTCTCTTCATCTTCCTGTCCTTGGCTGCCGGTCGAAACCAAGATTTTTCGATCTTCATGCCAATTTCTTCTTTAAAATGTTGATTTTTGATGAAAAAATGCTAAAAAGACGAAAGAAATAAATTCAAAATGAATACAATTGAAAAAACAACAAACTCAAAAAATCCCGAGTTTTTTCCGGACATCCTGTAGTTATATATTATTATACTTTTTTGTTTTTATTGAACATAAACAGAACATGAACTATATAGGAAGCATATGTATTACAGATAAGATTTCTTCTCTTCTTTCGGATCCTTTACGGCATGGCGAAGTCGTTTATCTCTTCGATTCATTTTTATGTCTTCGGCGTCGTTCGTGATGTCTCCTGGGTGGCCTTCTTTTCAGAGGATGACTCGGCCCACGATTCTTTTTTGCCTGGTTGCTTTGGCGGTCGGCAGACAGTAGAACCTTCAGGGCGGGTTGTCGGCGAACACGGAAGGATGCAACGTAGGGCTGGCCGTGGCTGAACACTTCTCTTGTGAGGTTGACGCCGATGTAGTCGAAAGTCTGTCCCTGTGCTTTGTGGATCGTCATGGCGAAATCTGGCCTGATCGGGAACTGATAGCGTGATAGCATAAAGCCGAGTCCGTTGCTTGAGTCCAGGGTAATTCGTGGGATGGAGACATCGCGACTAATTCGTGTAGGCCGGGCCTTAAGCTCGTATGTCGACACGATCAGTCTGATGAGTCTGCATTATTGGACGAAGCTTATCCAACTTTCAATCTTATCCACTCAAGTATAATTATATTTGAATAAAATATCAACATTTCTATATTGAGAAAAAAGAATTTCATAAAATACAAAGTAGATCAAACAAATAATTTATTTTAATTTGATTCATCTTCAACGTGACACATGAGCTTTGTAGCCAACGTAAATCTGAAAAGTTCATTTAATTGTTTTCCTTTTATACCGAAATTACATACATTTGCACCTTGAACATTACACTCCAATTCAGGACAGTATTCACGAATGAATTGGAACCAATTTGGAGGTTCCACATATTCTTGTCCGAGCACTATCATTATGGCATCAAGAATTTTATTTAGCTTAAAAATTTAAAATTATTATTGAAAATATTCAGCACATTTCTTACACGTTGAACTTCTGTTGATTTGGCAACAACAATAGATGTAAGCAAGTAAGCTAGACGCTGCCATCTATCGGATAAATCATACGACTAAAAAAAGTAGCGTTTACAAAAAATTCTGGATGGGAAGGATCCTTTAACACCGGAAGATGATGATACGAAAAGTTAACAAAATTTTCGAAAAAGATGGAAAAAGTCATGTAACAGACAAAGCCTAAACCCTCGCAGGGAGACCGGGGACCACGAGCCCCGTAGGAGAAGCCGACTCGATGCGTTTTAGAATTTCTGTCACCTATTGATATTTGTCAGAAAATATCTTTGTTCATTTTGGTCAATCAGAATGAAAAAAATTTGTATCACATTTTTCAATTTTTGGATAATTTTTCGATTTTTGGCAAATTTTTCAATTGTTAAAAAAATAAAAATTGTGTCTCATGTATAGTATTAAAATAGCCCCTGTTACATGATTTTTTTCCATCTTTTTCGAAAATGCGGTTGAGTTTTCGTATCGAGGACAACTGGATCTAACAATGTAACAATTTACAGAATGAGCCAAAAAAACTGTACTTTTGTGTTTTTTGGCGAAAATTTTTCAAAAATGCATGAAAATACCCAATATAGGAAAATTTTTCACCAAAAAAACGTTAAAGTACAATTTTTTGCTCACCCTGTACATCGTTTTGCCGGTGTTTAAGTACTAGAGTTGAGGTGGAAGGGGGATTGAATTAGCTGAAATATCTACCATATAATTAAGACTCATCACCGGAAAATTTTCTTTAATCTGATCTTGCTGTCCATAACTTAGTAGCATCCGAGTTGGTATATAGTCATAATGAGGATGAGCTGGTTCATGTGACCGTAAAGTGGTTCGTGAAATCATCGAAGCACGCTAAAAAATCGAAAAAAATTTTTTTCGAAAAAATTCACGTTCAATGTGGTCGCTAATCTTTATTAGTACCTTCGATTTTTTAGCCCAAAATACTGAAAATGTTGAACTGGAGTAGAAACCTTAAAAATCGTAATTTTCAGTATTTTGGGCTAAAAAATCGAATTTAAAAGCTTTTTCAATAAAAATTTTTTCTAAAAAATCCCGTGATAGGGCGTTCGAATAAGCCATCGGGCGACGAAAACGGATTTAAACTCGATTTTTGGCAAATTTTTGAAATGTGGGAGCAATTAAAAAAAAGCATTTTCAGTATTTTTGGTCTAAAAATTCAATAAATTTTTTCTAAAAATTCACGTGATTAGAACATTCGATTGAGCTATTTTTTTACGAATTTTAACATTTTTGACGAAAATGGAAACGGAATTAAACTCGATTTTTGGCGAATCTTTGAAATGTGGGAGTCAGATTTTTTCAGATTTGACTTCTCAAAAATCAGCAGACTTGGCACCCCTGCTAGTAAACCATAGGTTCACGGCTAGATAGACATTTCCTGATTTTCGGCAGCCGTGCCTATAGATTACTCTTATTATTATTAGACTACCTGATTTCGTGATTGAGATCGAGCTCCTCTTTGTTGATCCATTTCCCTCACATGTTGCACTGCCATTTTCATTACTCGCGTCATAGATGACTTTTTCATTTGATTCGCTGTTTCTTCCG
Source organism: Acrobeloides obliquus (assembly GCA_034698545.1). NCBI lineage: Eukaryota > Metazoa > Nematoda > Chromadorea > Rhabditida > Cephalobidae > Acrobeloides > Acrobeloides obliquus. The sequence continues at coordinate 11,273 of JAQGBS010000896.1, read as the reverse complement.
CGTGTTTGACGTTAGCAGCTTCCGGTTCGTGGTGTAAATCTGAGTTCAGTGTCGCATTGAATGGCGATGTATTTTTGGGCTGAATAAAATCAAATGAAAGTTCATTTTCTTTGATGGTGAGATCAGTTTTCGGCATTTCACTAGATCGAGTTTTCTTAACTAAATTGGTTGGAGGAGCGGCGAAATCTTCTTCATCCGTATACTCACCATCTCCAACTGAAGTCCATTGTTGAGCAGGCTAAAATGAGTATACAATTAGATGTAGCAAAGAAGTCTCAAATGTAAGAACCAGCGTAGTAGTATCTGGTAGAAAAGATGCCACCTTATTGTCCACTTCATCAATTGCTGGTTTGGAAATGGGAAGAAAATCTCTTGGACCAAAAGCGGAATCAGGCAGCATAAAAGGATTCATAGAAGGATCGGATGCGGCAAGATGCTTTGACATCATCATATTTGTTGGAATTCCAGAAATAGTTGGCACCAAATTACGAGTTGCCAAATTGCACTAAAAAATAATATGTAACTCAATTGAAATCGCTATGGCTTTTTTAGTCACATCGAAAAATTAGCACAGTAGCGAAAATTTCTAATTCCTTTTACAATGAGTTATTAGCAACTAGAGTACATGTTTTTTCGTATTTTCATATGTGACTCCACCTTTGAGCACACTTTAGGACACCGTGCGAATAGTAAGAAAATAAAATCCTACTTACTTTCGACTCTTTTTTAGGCCTTTTATTACGGATCTCCTCTTCTCGTTGCTGCTGAAGAGCCAATTTCATTGCATTAATATGGTTGTATCCGGCACATTGGATTTCGGCCTTACTTTTCCAATCGGACTCAAGCTCTACAAATACACTGAAGTTTGAAAAATGAAAAAACAAAATAAATTATGTAAAAAATTTTATTTTTTGTTTGAATTTACGGTTGGATATAGTCCTCTATAACCATTTTGTAGGTTTCAAGCGAAAAAAAGTCTGAAGCAGGTATAAACATAGACCATCAGAACTCGATCAGGTTGAGTAGCTCAAATCGCTCGAAATAGTTTTTCGAACGCAAAAACCGGAGCTATTACACAATAGGGGGGGGCCACCCACGTGAAAATTTTTTTCTAAAAATGACATCTTTAGGGGTAAAAACATGCGGGGAATCCGAATTTGACATTTTCGAAGCAAAAAATGCTTCCCTGATTAGGGAAGGCCTGTGTATTGAAACAGAAAGTCGTAAAAATGTGATTTTTGCTTCAATACACAGCCTTTCCCGAATCAGGGAAGCGTCGGAATCATTCCACATGTTTTATGCGATCTATAAAAGGCAAAATACCACAAAAATGGATGTGTAAATCCGGTTTAAAAATAACGAAAAATTAATAATTTAGCTATTTTCGAGATCCCAACGTGTCGATTTCATAAAAACTCATATTTTTTTATCAACTATGGTTTATTCAGTTGTTGTAAGGACTGCAATCCTTGCAAAAAAATACATGTAAAAATACCGAAATTTTCCATTTTCCGAGTTCAGAACAGGCCACAGTACCCCCATCTTGTGCAAGTATGATTCTTAAAAATATACCTTCAAAAGGTTTCTTTAACTGTAGAAACATAGATCCTGGTTGCTGCTGGTCATTAAAAACAGTAACTTCCTCAAAACACAGCTGTTCAAAAACACTTTGAGCTTTGGTCTTTTTAAAGTATTTCTTAAGTTCCTAAAATTCCACAAAATTAGGAACAATTCAAACAAACAAAATTCACATCAGGGTTCAATTTTGTGTTGTAAACCTGCTCATAACGGTCTTGAACCTTCTGATACGGAATCGGTTGTCCACCAAGCTCTTTTGGATTACCACCAAGTTCGGATAGGATTTTAAAGATTTGCGTTTTTCCCTGAAAATTAGAAGGTGTTAGTTACCTTCAACCCATCTATAACCAAATCAACTCACCTTCATACACGTAGGATTGTATTGAGCCAAAGTTGCACGAAGAACCTTTTGCTCGGCTTCTATTACTTGCCTAAATTTCCATTATTAACACGGGAATACTCCTTCAAATTCCCGATATATTCTGTTATTTTAAGTTATTCTGAGCAATATTCAAAAAAAATTTTGAATGTTGCTCAGAATAGCTTCAAATAACAGAATATACCGGAAATTTGAAGCATTTCCCTGTGTTAAAGACTTCATTTAGCAGCCATACTTTTGTTGGACATCACCATCGGTAACTGTCATTTGCTTAGTGATATGATCGATTTCGGGTAGCTGTGCTCCTTTATAAATCATTACTTCGCGACCATTGCGCCTTTCCTTTGAGAGAATAACAATGTCCGCCAACTGTGGGCTCTGCAACAATGTTTCAAAAGTCGGAAATCCATAAGCCCTGGCTACAATACCAAGATGCCAGTTTTCATCGCTGCTGAAAATCAAGTTTTAAGAGACAATGTCTGGAAAAGTCGCACAGGGGGTAGTTGTAAGCCAAAAAGTGTTGCCACAAATTTGAAGCCTAGGTTATTTTCATGTACCTAGTGAGTGATTAACAAAAACATACAAGTTAGATGATTTTGAGATTCAACCCAAGACCCTTATAATTTTGGGGTTCGACCCAAAAGTTACTCCTCCCTAAAAATCCTAGATACGGCACTGGCAGTGCCGTAGACAGAAAAAAAATTTAGGGGGGAGGTAATTTATGAACTTCCCCATTTTAAGGGGTAAGTTATCGATTTTCCTCATTTTTTGAATGAATTTTTGAAATTTTAGGAAGAAATTTACCCCCCCCCCACTGTCTATGACACTGGATGGAGAGGGAGCACACGGTTCCCATGGCTACGCCACTGCTATCTAACAATCTTTATTTTAAGCATAGTGCCAGATTATGGTATCTTGCATAGTATTTTTTTATAAGATAATATACCCTCACTATCCCCTACCAACAAAACGTGCCTATGAGAAATAATTACCTCAGATTAGCCGATAGTTTCTCCAAAGTGTGGCCTCTGACATCGGCCAAAAGTTCAATGTGAAGTTTCTCCTTAAATCTTTCGAACGATGGTACTTCGATTAGGCTATCACCCATACGTATAGGAATTGAGCCTGAATGTGATGTTGATTCTGCTGCAATTGGTTGATTCATATTGCGATTTTCACTATGTATATTTTCTGAATAATCCATAAAAATAAGTTAAAATAAAAAATAAAGCAAAAGTTAGCAAAGATGGAAGTATATACCTAGTATGGTACTCGCTCGAATTCGTTCAAAACAGGTTCTAATCATCTCATCTTTGCGAGTTATGAACTAAAAACGCAGAAAAAAATGTTGAGCCGAACGTTTTTGACCACTTTTGACTCTATGTTTTTACCCACCCTTTTGACCTGCAGGGTTTTCTTTTGGGACAAGGATGAACGTTGTTTTCATCAATGACAAGCCTCTGTGTTGGAGTGGCGAAGCCGTCGGCCTGCACCACGATCGAGCCGGGTTCGACTCCCAGCTCCGGCAAAAGGTTTTTGCTCAAAAAAATTTTTTCCGATTTTTTAAATTGAATCAAAAGCTGACGGGAGTAATAAAGTCCGTTTCCGCAGTCAAGGGGAAAAAGTCTGGAGGCGATGGCCAAGTGGCCCAAGGCGCCGCCCGTTCGATCTGGCAAGTTAAGCAACGTTGGGCCCGCAGGTTCAAAACCGCTAAATCGCTGCGCTATAACAATCAATTTTTCCTTGGCGAGAACTTTTGTTCCCTTGGTGAGTACTTTTGTCCCTTAGGCGAGGACTTTTCGCCCCTTAGGCGAGGATATACTGCCCCTTTACCGAGGACTTTTGACCCCCCTCCCCTGTAGATTCGTGAATCTAATTTCCGTTAAGTGAAATTCGTTGCGCCGCAAAAACATAGACTCAAAAGTGGTCAAAAACGTTCGACCCAACATTTTTTGCGTTTTTAGTATATAACTCGCCAAGATGGGACGATTAGAACCTGTTTTGACCGAATTCGAGCGAGTACCGTATTAGGTATATTACCCGAGTAATTTTTAGAAAAAAAATTTCGGACTTGGAAACCACGTCATTTGGTCCTAAGATCCGAACTAGTACCGGTTAGGCTATATAACAATCATCAGTATAAAAAGAAGCATAGGATTAAAAGAACTTCAGTTATCGATTTACTCAAATCGAAGGAAAAAATTCGGAAAGCTGTGGAGGATGGGATATGGTTCAAATCGAAAGTGCTTAAAGCAGGCCGTAAAATCGCCAGATCTTGATGAACGTCTTTTGAATTGGTTTAGACAAGTACGAAGTCGGAAAACACTGGTCAGCGAAGAATTATTTCAGGTCGATTCTTTTTAAGAAAGGGGTTTCTAAAGGCTATACGCTTCTTTTTTAGGCTAAAGCACTGGAAGTGGCTTCAGAATTGGGAGTGCAAAACTTTATTGCGTCAAACGGGTGGTTGGAGAGTTTTAGGCGCCGTCATTCGATAAAATTTAAAACTATCCATGGTGAAGCAGCGGGAATCGACAAAGAATCTTTGAATATGTGGAAAACGCGATTTTTTGGCAATAGGGCGGAATGCACCGCACGGTTTTTATAGGACTGAGCGCACGGACTGAGTGCACAACGGCTGAGCGCAAATTTTTGAAGGAAAATGTGCGCCCAGTCCGTGCACTCGCACTTTGTGCGGTGCATTCCGTCCTATTGCCGATGTTTTACATGTTCGAATTTTTCAGCCGTTAGAAAATTCGTTATTGTCACGATTATTGGCTCAAAACAATGATATTTTACCGAAAACTATTCAATTTATTGGCGAACCGATAGAATTTATTCGAGGATCTGAAGAAATTTATGAATAAATCTGATTATTTTTTAATTTATGTTGTTATTGCATTTTGTTTTCTGTATATAACGACCCCCACCCCTAACAGGTCGTTGTATACAGATTTGACTGTAGTTGGCGAGAACTCTTAACCAGATTGAAAAGATTTTCAAATTTTTTCACACTTCTGACATTATAACGAATGTGTTATTGTTAAAATATCTCAAAAAGATAAAATGCCAAATATATAAACTCGATCTTAGTTTATAAATCATTTGCACGTTAGATAATATAAAAGGTACATATGTTAGATACATACATGTATATAAAAAACATCGCTTATCTTTGCAAAATTTTTCTTTATTTTTTTTTAAATTTTAGCTTATGTTTTATGGATTACCCAGAAAATATACATAGTGAAAATCGCAATATGAATCAACCAATTGCAGCAGAATCGACATCACATTCAGGCTCAATTCCTATACGTATGGGTGATAGTCTAATCGAAGTACCATCGTTCGAAAAATTTAAGGAGAAACTTCACATTGAACTTTTGGCCGATGTCAGAGGCCACACTTTGGAGAAACTATCGGCTAATCTGAGGTAATCATTTCTCATCAGCACGTTTTGTTGGTAGCAGATAGTGAGGGTGTATTATTTTATAAAAAAAATACTATGCAAGATGCCATAATTTGGCACTATGCTACAATAAAGATTGTTAGATAACAGTGGCGTAGCCACGGGAATCAGAGTGGTCTCCCCATCTAGTGCTGTAGGCGGAGGGGGGGGAGGGGGAATTATTCCCCCAAAAACTCATTCAAAAATGAGAAAAATCTATAAATTACCCTCCCCTCCTTCCCTAAAATTTGTTTGCCTACAGCACTTTCTTCATGCCGGCCGAAAAATCGTAAGAGCCCTCTTATGGTTTTTGGAGTTGGTCTCTACTCAATACTGTGGTTTTTCATCCAATATGGGGTTCCAGCTAAGCCACTGTTAGATAAAAGTTTGCTTTTTAAGTATTTAAAACTTGATATTTTCAGCAGCGATGAAAACTGGCATCTTGGTATTGTAGCCAGGGCTTATGGATTTCCGACTTTTGAAACATTGTTGCAGAGCCCACAGTTGGCGGACATTGTTATTCTCTCAAAGGAAAGGCGCAATGGTCGCGAAGTAATGATTTATAAAGGAGTACAGCTACCCGAAATCGATCATATCACTAAGCAAATGACAGTTACCGATGGTGATGTCCAACACAAGTATGACTGCTAAATGAAGTCTTTAACACAGGGGAATACTCCTTCAAATTTCCGGTATATTCTGTTATTGTTAAGCTATTCTGAGCAACATTCAAAAAAAATTTTTGAATGTTGCTCAGAATAGCTTAACAATAACAGAATATACCGGAAATTTGAAGGAGTTTTTTCGAATAGGTTTAAGTGACTAACACATTCTAATTCCCATGTTAATAATGGAAATTTAGGCAAGTAATAGAAGCCGAGCAAAAGGTTCTTTGTGCAACTTTGGCTCAATATGATCCTACGTGTATGAAGGTGAGTTGATTTGGTTATAGATGGCTTGAAGGTAATTAACACACTCTAATTTTTAGGGGAAAACGCAAATCTTTAAAATCCTATCCGAACTTGGTGGTAATCCTAAAGAGCTTGGTGGAGAACCGATTCCGTATCAGAAGGTTCAAGACCGTTATGAGCAGGTTTACAACACAAAATTGAACCCTGATGTGAATTTTGTTTGTTTGAATTGTTCCTAATTTTGTGGAATTTTAGGAACTTAAGAAATACTTTAAAAAGACCAAAGCTCAAAGTGTTTTTGAACAGCTGTGTTTTGAGGAAGTTACTGTTTTTAATGACCAGCAGCAACCAGGATCTATGTTTCTACAGTTAAAGAAACCTTTTGAAGGTATGTTTTTAAGAATCATACTTGCACAAGATGGGGGTACTTGAAATGGCGATACTTTTGGGTTGTGAAAAATATCTTTATTTTTAGTTTTAAAAGTACAATTCCTAAAATTATAAAATTCTCGATAAATATAAGTTAAACTGGAACGGAACAGGGAACGACCAAAATGATCGGAACTTAAGGGAACCAGAACGGAACTACAGTCCTCATGTTCACCTCTAAATTCAAGCAAAAAATAAAAATTTTTACATAGTTTAGTTTGTTTTTTTCTCATGTTTCAAATTTTAGTGTATTTTTAGAGCTTGAGTCTGATTGGAAAAGTAAGGCCGAAATTCAATGCGCTGGATACAATCATATTAATGCAATGAAATTGGCTCTTCAGCAGCAACGAGAAGAGGAGCTTCGTAATAAAAGGCCTAAAAAAGAGTCGAAAGTAGGATTTTTATTCTTTTTCTACTATAAACGTGTAATATCTCAAGAAAAAGACCGAAACCGAAAGATTTATATCTGTTTTCCTTACTCTTGTAAAATGTTGTGACTTCACAACGTTTCATAATTCATTTCAGGCATTTTGAGACTTTTAGACAATTTTTACACTCCCCTCTTCTTCATTCGAGCGCCTTAGAATCTGTCGTATAAAAATTAAATCGATTAAATGATAAATAAAAAAGTACTATGATATTACTTTTTCTATAGCGATATAGATTTTTCCATTTTTATTCACTATAGTGTTTTTCTTCTAAACACTACTTGAATCAAAATATGATCAAAAAAGTTATAACGATTTGAATTGAGTTACATATTATTTTTTAGTGCAATTTGGCAACTCGTAATTTGGTGCCAACTATTTCTGGAATTCCAACAAATATGATGATGTCAAAGCATCTTGCCGCATCCGATCCTTCTATGAATCCTTTTATGCTGCCTGATTCCGCTTTTGGTCCAAGAGATTTTCTTCCCATTTCCAAACCAGCAATTGATGAGGTCGACAATAAGGTAGCATCTTTTCTACCAGATACTACAACTGGAATAACTTGCTCGTCGATTTACACTGCTGAAGCCTCGGCTAACAAGCTTCAGGAACAAGAGGTATATTAAAGCCTTACTTAAATATTAAAAGTGAAGAAGTGGATTTGTCTAAATTGCATGAGTTCCTAGGAAAGAGATTCATGTGTGATTTGAGGGATGGGTTCTACGATGATTCGACTTGGATTATTCGATTCAGGTTTTTAACAACGTCAAATATGCGAATTTAATGTTATATCTGTTCTAATCATCTCAAGGGCTCAGAATGAAAAATGAAAATCAGAAAAAAATGTCAAAAAACCCAAAAATTAGATTTTCTTACATTTGAGACTTGTTCTTTGCTTCATCTAATTTTATATTTATTTTAGCCTGCTCAACAATGGACTTCAGTTGGAGATGGTGAGTATACGGATGAAGAAGATTTCGCCGCTCCTCCAACCAATTTAGTTGATAATAAGAAAACTCAGCCTAGTGAAATGCCGAAAACTGATCTCGCCATCAAAGAAAATGAACTTTCATATGAATTTATTCAGCCCAATACATCGCCATCGAATATGGCACTGAACTCAAATTTACACCACGAACCGGAAGCTGCTAACGTCAAACACGCCGAAGAAACAGCGAATCAAATGAAAAAGTCATCTATGACGAGAGTAATGAAAATGGCAATGCAACATGTGAGGGAAATGGATCAACAAAGAGCTCTTTCTCAAAATCAGGTAGTCTAGAATAATAAGTGTAGTCCATAGGGATTCTCAAAGTCAACGTGGCAAATTTGTCATTGACCACAAATATACAATATTAAGCACTAATTGTGACAAATTTTTCACTAACGTGACATTTGCAAACAAAAATATATCGTGCTCAAAATGAGCTCAATAATCAACTTTTTGATCTCGATTTTTGAACTCAATAATTGATTTCTAGGTCAATTTTGAGTTGGAATGCCCCCTCCTATAGGCCCACAGGTCGATTTCTAGCCAATTTTGAGCTAAAAATCGATTTTGGGCACATAATTAGCTTAACAATCAACCTTTTGATCTTCACAGGAGGTATTCTGAATAAGTGTCATTTTTACTATATATTTAGACAACATACTCTGGTCGTTTCATCGATAAGCCACCTAGCATTGAGCCGAGTCCTTCAAAAAGTCGAGTTGAACAGAAAATGGACGAATTGCGATTAGCCGAAGAGCAACAACGTGAAGCAAATCGCCGACAGGAAGAAGAGTCTCGTAAAGCTCAAAAATTGGCACAATCTCGTCTGGATATGGATACGAATGTAACTCTTGTTTTAAATCTTTATATCTATTTTTGTATAGATACAACTGCCAGAAGCAGCAGCAACGCGCTCATATTTTCCACAAAACAGTACAATTGAAGCTGCACATAGTCGTTTAAATTCGTACCCTGGCCAAGAAAATACTTTTGAAGAAATCTTGGAAAAACGCCAAAAAGTGCTGGACGCACGAGCTGCTATGTTTGGCGATAGATATGAAGAGGAGCTACAAGGTAGCAGAATTTCTCGTGTTACTACCCCGCGCCACAACAATGAAGCTTCAGAATTTTCTGACAATGCTGATTACTATGCACCGGCATATCGAAATGATGTTGAGGGGCCAAGAAGTGTTGCTGGGTATCCAAATGTCCTGAGATCGGAGACATTCAATGGAAGAAGAGTCGTGCCAGAATACCAGAATGGTTATGGAAGCTCGTCAACAACTGGAAGAGAAGTGCCAGAATATGGAATGCAGCAATCAAGTGCTCATCTGACGTCAAGATCACAAAAGAATGTTGGAATGGCGTTGCATAGTGGAAGAGGCGGCAACATGTCCACATACCAGAATCGAACTGGAATGGAGCTGACAAACCAAAGAATTTTGCCTGAATACCCAAATAGGCATGGAATGGAGGAGACATCAATTGGAAGAAGTCCGTCCGTTTATCGAAACGAATATGGTACTGGGTCGGCATTTTCCCGTCCGAATCCTTCGGATAATGTGAGTCTTTATTTGTAGAAGACTATTGGATTGTTCCAAAAATTGTTACACTTCACTTTTAAATTACAGTCAAACCTCTCCATAAAGTGAAGTGTAAAAACTTTTGGGACAACCCAATAGTAGTGATGCTCAAAGTGGTATCCATTTTGACATCTAAAATATGCAAATTTTGGGGGACAGAGTATAATTTGTTTGTGGTGTTTTTTGACATCAATGGTCTAGATAAATACACAGAGTGGACTTTAAAAAACCTGAATTTTGCCGTTTTTTGACGAAAAAATTTGCAAAAATTTTTTTTCAAAAAGTGATCTATTAGGGATAATTTTATGCGAGAAATCGATTGCGCACATTGAAAAATTCTGAAAATGCTAATTTTAGCCATGAAATCGTCATTTTTTCGCCAAAAAACGGCAAAATTCTGGTTTTTTAAAGCCCACTCTGTATCTTAATATTTTTTAGCGTGCTTCAACATTCCGTTCATCCGCTCCTAATTATGATAACAATATATACATGCAACGCCCACAAACTTCTATGGCGCTTAACTATGTGGCTGCTGCTCGTCCCCAGCCACATATGAATGGAGACAAGCTAGCTGTAAATATCAATGGCATGGTACGTTTTTCCTATAACATCTTGTATCTTTTAGTGGCGTAGTTAGGGGGGAACCCGGAGTGCTTCCTCTCTAAAAAATTTCAAAAATCACAAGGATCCCTCCATATGTTTTTGCCCAAAATTTTTCAAAAATTTTAATCCATAACGATTTTCCACCAAAATTTCCTATTTTTTCACCAAAAAGGTTCAAAATTTTCCATTTTTTTTACTTTTCTACAAAAAATTGTAATTTTATGAGCATTTTTAGCTTAAAAGCAAACGTTTAGCAAAAAATTTTTCGCCTGTGGCGCTGGATTTTACGTTGACTAAAGTTTTTCACCAAAATTTTTCCATTTTGTAAAAAAAGCTGCTTCAAATTTGACATTTTTTTACAGGCATTTTCAAAAAAAATTCTAGTTTTTGCATTGACTCATTTCAAAAAAATTTTCGTCGAAAATTTCTGAACGGTTTCTTCTTAAAATGAGTATTTTTTAGTAAAAAATTTTGGCGCGAAAAAACGGAATTAAAGTGATTTTGAAATTTTTTTAAAACTCAACAAATTGCCTTGACCCCCTCTGATGTTTTTGCCCAATTTCGGGGAATTTTTTGAAAAAAAAATATAGAGGGACCAAGGTAAAAAATTTGGTGCTGTCCATCTTTTAGGGACCCACCGAATAGCCATCGAATAGGGTTCAAAATTGATTTTTTTGGAGTGTCAAAAAGCTAACAAAATGGGCCCTGTTAGGGGTTTTTTCATGCGAAAATCAATTTTGGACGATTTTCCAATTTTCGAGGAATTTTTCACTTAAAAGGTGGACAGCAACAAAAAAATTTTTGACAAGGTTCCCCTCCCATTCTTGGAGTCTGACTACGCCACTTGTATCTTTGTATTTGTAGAATTACGAGTTATCGAACCCGCTTGAACGTTTGGCGCTGACTCTTTCGAGTATTGTTAT
>JAQGBS010000895.1:0-18302 GCA_034698545.1 Acrobeloides obliquus | reverse complement strand
TAGACTTCGCCTTGTGAACAAAGGTGTACAGACAGATCCGTCTCTTATGCAAAATATGGTAGTGAAAATTTTTGAAAAAATTTTTTTATTCGATATTTTTAGCGTCAACGCACCAACTCTGACTAGCAAGCGCTATGCAAAACAAAACTAGTTTAATTAGCTTCAATTGTGCAAATTCTCAATTTTAATAATAAAGTTTGGAACTACAGTCAAATCCTGGCAAGAAGACATTTCCCAAGTTAGCCTCAAGACATGTTTTTTCGGGGCTAATTGCCCCGTGGGTACAGAAAACATACCCACGGGCAAATAGCCCCGAAAAAATATGCCTTGAGGCTAACTCGGGAAATGTACCCTTGCCCAAATCCCTAAGTCTACCTCTCGGGAAGGGGGGCTTAGTTTCAGCTTCAGTTGAGATGAACCCTTCTCGTTTGAGTCCATTCGATCGTCAATCGATAAATAATCTTGAAGGGTTAGGTGAAATTCCAAATCGTTACTAAGTTGGAGCCGGTTCCATAATTCTTATAACTCATTCAGCTCGCCATTTTCCGCCACTTCAACAGCTTGAATAACATTTTTGACAAGAATAACGATTTTAAACAACTAAAATTCAACAAAAAATGTTTATTAATATCAAAACAAAATAATAAATACAATACGCAATTTTTCGAAAGTTTCTTTTCAAAAAATCCAACCAAAAATATATTCTTATACAATTTAGGCCAAACAATCATTAAATAAATAACAATAAACAATCTTGGAATTACAGGGTGTATCGAAAAAAATCGTTTTGAGAATTTGGGCGATTTTTTCATGTTTTTTCGACCAAAATTTTTTTTCAAAAAAAAATTTCGAGTCGAAACAACATGAAAAAATCGCCCAAATTCCGGCTTTTTTATACACCCTGTAAATTTTTTTAAAAACAAAATTTAAATTACACTTAATCATATAGCAAAGAGAGCTAAAAATTGAAGCTAAAGCCACCACTTGCCGGTTCATCCTGTTCGCTCATTTCCAAATTGAAGTTGAAGCCGAAATCATCGGCTTGACTTGGAGCAACTTGGCCAGAACCGCCATCACCGAAGAACGAAAAGAAGTCGCCACCACCACCTTGTGCTTCCGATCCACCGGTGATCGAAACATTTCCACCAAATGCTGCCAAAAAATCTCCTTGTCCTGAAAATTTAAAAATTAGTTTCCTAAAACTACAAAAAAACTTACCCTGTGATGCCAATGACATATTAAAGCCTGGTGCTTCTGAGCCAGTAATAATTGAGCTGTTTTCACCAAACGCTGTCAGAAAATCGCTACCATTATCGAAATTTTCTGAAACAAATCATATACAAATTGTAAAAATACAGGGTGAGCCAAAAAACCGTACTTTTGCATTTTTTGGTGAGCAATTTTCAAAATTTTTGCGAGAAATCGATTGAAAATACCCTTTATAGGTGATTTTTGAAAAAAAGTACGGTTTTTGGTACTATTCCACTTTGGGGGGGGGGCCACCAACGTGGTTCCGAGTCGGAAAATTTTTTTTAAGGGGTGGCCGGTTTTTTGCTTATTTTTGTTTTTTTTCTTGGTTTTTTTTGTAAACCTACTCTGTTTCGACGGTTGTGCATTACCAACCGGTACTGGATTAACGTTGAGCATGTTTTGACGTTGCATCTTTGCCAATTCATGTGCATTCGTGGCTGCTAATGGACTAGAAGTCATTATGCTTTGACGATGATGCTGTTTAGCTACTTCTTGGCGTTGTTTTCCCACTTCTTGTGAATTCACAACTGGTGCTGGATTAATGTTAAACATTTGTTGACGTTGCTTCGGCATCTCCTGCGCAGGTTCTGGAATCACATTTTGACGATGTTTTGCTGTTTCCTGAGTCTGGTTCGCCACTTCATGTGAATTGTCTAATTGCTCAGAATTGGCGTTAATCGTGAAGCCCAAGCTCGAATCCATTTGATCTTGGGACTCGCTCTCCTGTGATTCCATCAACTCATTTTCTTGTGATTCCATTTCTTGAACTTCTGATGTTTCCATTTCAGTATCGTGAATTTCCGAATCGTCCGGAATTCCCGATTCCATTTCTTCGTCTTCGTAATCTTCCTGAGTTTCTTCGCGACCATTATTCTGCAAATCATCCGTATGCGAAATTGAGACGTCCAAGACAGAATCGTTTAGCATGTCTTTTCTCTTAAAATTTAAAGAATATACAGGGTGTTCCAAAAAAACGCCATCTGGTAATTTTTTGGCGAAGATTTTTCAAAATTTTTTTCTTCCAAAATGTCTCATTAGGGTTATTTTTATGCAAAAAATCGATTGCGCGTATCGAAAAACCTTGAAAACGCATCCCAGACCATGAAATATAAGATTTTCGTATTTTTTCAGTTATTTTCGGTAGGAATTTCTACTTGAAAATTGGATATAAGGTTTTTTCAACACAGAAATTTTTTCATATAGCCCCCCCCCCTATTGTGTAATCGCTCCCGATTTTTTGCAAGCGTAATTTATGGACGACCCCTAGTGATGTAACATTATTCTTCGTCGAAAACCCACATTGTTATACTTGGCCACCTCCATAGCAAGCTTCTTCATCAAGACCTGCTGTTTCAAAGCCAATGTTGCTGCTTGAACACAAAATTTCTGGAATGGTAGCTCTTCATTTCCTTTTACTATAAAAAAATCTGATTATCCGTTTTGAAAAAAACTTACAGATGGCTTCTTTCTCGTTAATAAGCTTGCGTTCTTTCTCCAACGAATCAACAATTCGATTCAAATTTCGGCGCTCATCTTCGAGTCGTTTAGCCAGCTAGAATGAGGTTAATTCAGGGCTCGGAATAAAAAAAACGAAAATTAGAAAATGTCAAAAAATAAAATTTTCGACCCAAATATCAGATTTTCGATCCAAGAAAATTTTAAAAATACACTAGATCAGGGCTGAATGAAAAAAATTTGAATAAAAAATCACATTTTCGATCCAAAAATCAGACATAGGCAATTTCTGCTGACCAAAATCAGAACATTTCTGATCAATCAGACTCATTCCGAGCCGTGGGTTAATTTGAATTTTTAAAAACCCGACCTTTTCTCGTTCTGGAATCCACGGTGCCTTCTTAAAATCGGTTAAAAAGACCCTCATTTTTTCTTTGAATTGCTTGGAATCTCGATTCTTTTGTTCAAGCTCTTTCTTCTAAATTTTCAGGTAAGAAATTTAAAAAAAAGTCAACGTTTACTTTCGAACGTTCAAATTCGACCATTTTTTTGTACTTATCTAGTCGCATCTGGCATTGTTTAACAGAAAGATTCAAGCTAAAAGTGTACAAACCTTACAATCAATAGCGTAGCACAATTCAAATTTCGGGGAGGGGCAAACCCAAAAATTTTTCAAAAATCCTAATGGTCTCCAATTGTGATGTTTCACCAAAATTGTTCAAAAATTCCCATTTTTTCGCCAAAAATCTTAATTTTCTGAGTATTTTCAGCTTTAAACAAGCGTTTTTCAAAAAAACTTTCGCCTGCAGCGCTGGTTTCCCATCCTTTTTTCCTAAAAAAAAAAATCACAATGGGGAACCATTAAGATTTTTGAAAATTTTTTGGCAAAACATAAGGGGAACTATTAAGATAATTTTTTCATTTTTTCGAGGGAGGGGGCATGGCCGATCTTGGCCCAGTCGGCGCTACGCTACTGCTTACAAATAGCAATATATAAAGCTCTACCTATTCACACGTGCACCAGCCACATCATATAATTTCTGAGCAAGCTCTCGCTTTTCTGTCAAGCTTTTGTTTTGTTTCTTTAATTCTTTAACTTCACTTCGATAGCCATTGGTCTTCTTGACCAGCTCTATAAAAAAGTTAAAAGTGAAAACAAATGAGTATGAAGTCCAGGACTGCGTTAAAAATTTTTTTCAAATTTAAGCAAAGCAATCATTCCCCTCCCCAGTGGCGAACCCTAGGGGGGAGCGGGTCCCCCCAAAATTCAAAAAATGAAAATTTTTTTCTAATTTTTCCCCTTATGTTTTTGCCAAAATTGAAAATTTGTCTTATTATTTGGGTGAAAATTTTTTCAAAAAACCAGGTTGTTTAAAACCGAAGGGATTTGACCCCTTCCTCGATTTAAAAAAAAACTAGTCTCTACCCGTTACACATTTGACAATTCATCTGGAAACCCTGTACCATACCTTCAGCAATGTTTGTTGCTAGACCTTTTCGAATAATAAGTTCCTGCCTACGAGCAACTAAAAAAGCGAGAACATATTTATTTTAGCAAGAACAAAGAGAGCACACTTACGTAAATAACCCAAACGATCTTTATCGTTTTCTACGTTTGTTGTTGTTACCATGATTTTCAAACTAAAAAAGTTGAAACTTTTTTGTATTATTGGGTTGTTCCATAATTTTCCGGATTTTTTACATGAATTTTGACCGGAAAATTTTTTCTAAAATTTTCTAAAAATGACCCATATAGGGGTAATTGGAGCAAGCTCCCCTGGTTGCCGATTTAACGTTGACTAAACTCGGCAAAAATTTTATATTTTCTTCCGGAAATTACCCATTTAGGGGTAAATTTTATGCGAAAAATCGATTGCGCGCACTCCCGCAACCTGAAAACCGCAGAAAAATGGTGAAAATTCGATTTTCTCAAGAAATAAACAAATATCCCCCGAGATGCCGTCTCGACTTCAGATCAGCGCTCATTCTCATGCATGAACAACTCTTGACATTCCTTTAAAATTCGATCAAAATAAACGAGTATGTTTTTATGTTTTTTTAAATGAATAACAAGTATGTTTTTGTTCATCAAGTTTTTTCATAGTTTTAAAATTTTTTATTTTTATAAATTAAAAAACATCGAAAAATTATAAAATCAATAAATTCACGGTCTAAGAGCCCTCCTACACTTCACTCGCAGGGCTTGCGAGTGACACGCGAGTAGACCCTTCAGGGCTAAAATTTACTCGCATGATGGTTTTTCGAAGGTTCCATATAGTGAAACCTTCGAAAAACCATCATGCGAGTAAATTTTAGCCCTGGAAGGGTCTACTCGAGTGTCACTCGCAAGCCCTGCGAGTGAAGTGTAGGAGGGCTCTAATCTTATGGAAATATTTGGCGCATAATCCAGTTTTAGGTTTGTTAAAGGGGGTGCAGATCGAGGCCCGATCTCGGTCGAAATTTAAAAAAAAGACTTTCTAGGGGTAATTTTATGCGGGGAATCGATTGCAACCATTTTCAGAGCGTGAAAAAACTTTCCTGGCTCTGATTCAATTCTGGCAATTTTAGGTTTTTTTTTGTTATTTTATCTCTAGAAATTCATTTTTTAAACAATTTTTTTCAACCGAGATCGAGCCTCGATCTGCACCCCCTTTTAAGTTTTGGTTAATTTTATCTTTTCATGCCCTCACTCCTGCACTTGTCCAGACACATCGACTGTTTAACGTTTCAGCAGAGAAAAAAATAAGAGAAATGAATTTCCCAAGAGGAATTCATCGAGAAGCATGAATTTTTGAACGCTGTCGTTGCCCTGTGGGCAACTTCAGCAGTATGAGTCTACCTGTTCAAGCATCATCGTCATGAAATTATGGATGCTATCACCGTTAGCGAGAACATTGTGCGCCTCACCTATCGAATACAAGAGAAATAAATTCCTCGAAAGGAATGTATCAAGGAGCATGAATCTTCGAACGTTGTCATTGCCCTGTGGGCAACTTCAGCAGCTCGAGTCTACCTGTTCAAGCAATTGAAGAAAATTTCCACAACTCCTGGGTTGCCATTTTCTTTATGCAGACACCAATTCAGTGGTGTTTGCTCACCCCTGCTCTTTGCTCACCTCTGTTATACCTGTTTTGGTGGTTTTTCATTGAATGTAAAAATTCTGGATTTTGGCATTTTTCAAATTAATTTTGGTCTATTTTCATCGAAAAAATCGTAAAATCCTTTAAAAAAATCCATAGGAACATGTAAAATGCCAAAATTCCTGGCAAAAAACTGATCAAAATACTCATTTAAGAGAAAACATTTAAGAGCAAAGGCAAAAACGATTGATCCGGGATCGAATTCGCATCGTTCAGTACAAAAAATTTTGCTGAAACGTTAATTTTCGTGATTCTCTCATTTTGCTGAAACGTTAAACAGCCGATCCATCCCTGGTTGACATCTGCACTTCCTGCCTGAAAATTCTCTTTTTCAAGTAATCTCTGTATGGCTTAACAAAATAAAACAATGCTAAAATTTCTAAAAACACATGATAAGTAGGAAAGAAGAATGAAATAACAGAAATCAAATTCCCTAATCGACATTCGAATCGAAACGAAACAAATTGCAGTGCATATGGTACCATCAAAAGAATTGTTGTAGAAATTAATTGTACAGTTTGTGCTCTAACAACTATTAAGTATTTTTTAAATGTTTTCGGATTCATCGAATCTTTAAATTTTGATGCATAGAATACTATAGATAGGTATAATAATACACTAGAGATATAAAAACAAGGAATATATATGGAATAAATACGTAAACATGTTGACAATATGGAATCATTTGGAAAAAATGATTGAGGTAAAACCGTAATTGTAGGTTCCAATTGGTAAAGTTCTTGTAATACTGGGTATTGAATCAGCAATTCTTGTTTTAATTGACTAGAGTCATATGAAATGAAGAGAAATGGAGCTAAAAATATCAATTGCCTTCTGGTTCGTAGGTACACAGGGTCGAAAAAATTCAAAAAATTCGAGGTGTACAGTTCCCCCTTTTGCAAACACCATTCTACAACTAAAAATTAGTCATCTATCCATCCAACCGACTTTCCTTTTAAATGACCCATTTATTTTTTCCACAAAAAATTTTTTTCTAAAAAAAAGTTTTTTAGAGGAGATAGTTCCTAAGCTATGAACTTTTGGTAGCATGGAAGGGGGAGGGGTGAATGAACTCTGATACACTAATTGATTATTTGTACAAATAACTTACTAACAATTACACCAGATGTAATGAATAAATACCCAAAAATAACCGCCACCATTTTCCTCGTATCTTCAAAAAATGGCTGAAAACGACTAAACGCTGAAGCATATGTCATTCTATAAAAAACGGTTAGAAAATAAGCGTTCGTAGCGGCTAAACTAAGAAATAAGTGCAAGATTATGCTAATCTTTTCTGGAACCCCAAAGAAGCTTACTGAATAAAAAGCTGGAAGAGGGAATAAAGGAACATAAGAATCTAGAAAAAGATGCACGCAAAAGGCATAGCATGTTACAAGTTGATAGATCAAAAGGTATTTGAAGGTTGTAGCCTTCCTAGACTTCGTTAAAACAATATAAATAGATGGAAAAATAATGGAAGTAGTAAGAATAAAAGATAGCCATTGACTAGCTAAATAAATTTTTGCTATTTTCGGGTGGTAAATGTCATCTAGAGTGAGCATATCCGTTGTTCGAAGAACAATAAAAGAAAAGTTTTATTAAAGGCAAAAACTTGGATTGGTGTTAAATTATTTAAAGAAAAAAAATTCAATATTCTCTCTATCTAGAATTCGAGAGAGAATATTTAATTTCTTCAAATAATTTCACACCATTTCAAGTTTTTTTCCTTAGGCTGCGTTCAAGCATGTCAAAAAAGTTTGTTCGAATTTTTCTCAATTTTTTTCGAATTTGATCACAAATCGGACCACCTTTAAACATTTTTTAGATGAACACAAACATTATATTGTTGCACCCGATCCAGAGATTCACCCGACTTAGAGTGGTTAACATTCAACTAGAAAATACACAACTAGAACCACTAATGAAATTCCGGTACTTATTATCAACTGTTAGTTTTTTAAATAATTTTATTAATATTAACAAAGACAATAAAAACATTGAGAACAATAGAACATTATTATTGATCAAAATTAAATTCGGAAGGTCCAGGTTCGCCTCTCGTAAAAACCATCCCTCGTCCACAATTCGGGCAGGTACGACGAGAATGAAGTAACCCAAGCTTTTGTAAAAATTTTCGAAAATCTTCAGATAAATCCATGAAACGGTAAAGTTTTCTTTCAGTCAATCCTTTCAAAATTTCAATATACTGCTGAGCCATAGTTTAAATCTTAAAAATATAATTCAGAAAAATTGAAACTTAAAAAATACAAAAAAGATAAGTAAAACTTGCAATAAAATTGATTTAAAAAACGTAATAAAAAAGATGAAAAATTGATTTTTTTTTGTTTTCAGCCTGGGGGACAGCATAAGTACCGAAATTTCTTTGTTGTCTGGATTTCTGCCAAACTTATCAAAGAGAAAAAACTTAGTGAAAAGACCTTTTAGCTGATTCAGAAAAGGTCTTTTCGCTAAGTTTTTGCTCTTTGATAAGTTTGACAGAAAACCAGACAACAAAGAAATTTTTGCGTGATTCTAGTTGTGTATTTATGAGTTCCTGCATGACATTATGAAATGGTTCATGTTGTATTTTCTAGTTGAATGCTAACCCTTAGAGTCAGGTGAATCTCTGGATCGGGTGCACAACATAAATAAAAAACGTGACTCATACGTTTAAAAATTTTATTTAATAAAAAATATCGTTAAAATGAACAAATTTTCTGCATAACAATTAGACGTAAATATTAGGATCATGTTTTATTTTTTTTAAGTTTTGGTTATTTTTATATTTTTATGTTCCAACTCCTGCACTCGTTCCGATACATCTCTGGTTGACATCTGCAGCATCTCTTGCCTGAAAATTCTCTTGCTCAAATAGTCTCTATATGGTTTAACAAAATAAAACAATGCTAACACTTCTAAAAATACATAATAACTAGGAAAAAAGAATGATATAACAGAAATCAAATTTCCAGATCGACTTTTTAATTGCAAAGCAAAAAATAGCAGTCCATAAGGTATCATTATAAGAATTGTTGTTGAAATTATTTGTACGGTTTGTGCTCTAACAACAATTAAATATTTTTTATACGTTTGCGGATTCATGGAATCTTTAGATTTGGATGCGTATAATACAATTGATAGGTATAAAAATATACTAGCTATATAAGCACAAGGAATGTATACGGAATAAATATATAAACATGTAGATAGGATAGAATCATGTGGAAAAATTGATGTAGGTGAAACAGTAACTGTTGGTTCTAATTTGATAAGTTCTTGTAATACTGGGTATTGTATAAGCATTTCTTGTTTTAATTGACTAGAGTCATATGGAATAAAGAGAAATGGAGCTAAAAACATAATTCTCTCTTTTTGGCATCAGTAAGGGATTGAGTTAGGGGAAGTCGTTCTTAGCCAATACATGAGCAGGGAGTGTGAATTAAAAAAAATAATGAACAGGGGAAGAGGTGAAATCGAAATAAAACAATTTCCGGTAGGGTGAAAAATATGGGGGGAGTCCCCCTTATGTTTTTAAACAAAAGTTTGAAAATTTTTTTCAAAACGTAATACCCTAAAAATTTTTCGCGCGTTTCGGGTGATTTGAGGCCGAAATTTCGCAATTTTTGACCATTTTTTAACCCAAAATCGTCAAATTTTGGCTTAAAAACGCTTATTTTCGTAAAAATTTTTTGCCTACGGCGCTAAATTTGAGCAAAACCGCAGTTTTTTAGACAAAAATTTTGGTATGGCGACTAAAAAAAGATCGCCAAAAAATTTTGGTCCATGTGCCCCCCCCCCCTAATGAAAAAATCCTGTCTATGTACTGGTGTAGGGGGGAGAGGGACTCGTGTGTGTTTTTTGTATTTTGAGCAAAATAAGAATAGATACCAGAGCTTCCAGGTGCCGCAATTTTTGACGGCCTGGCCCCATATTTTTATAATCGCGGTCCGGTCGGGCCGTCATATCTTAAAAATCCCTCTTTGCCCACGTATGCCTCTACTGACGTATGGGGAAGTCACGTAACAAAACTTACCAACAATTATTCCCGATATTATTAACAAAAATCCAAAAATAATAACCATAAGTTTTCTTGGGTCTTCAAAAATTGGTTGAAAACGACTAAATGCAGAAGCATAAGTCATTCTATAAAAAACCGTTAGGAAATACGAGTTTGTAGCTGCTATACTAAGAAATAAATGCACGATTACACCAATATATTCTGGTAATACAAATGGGCTAACAGAATAAAAAGCTGGAAGAGGGAATAAAGGAACATAAGAATCTAGAAAAAGATGTATGCAAAAAGCATAACATGAAATCAGTTGGTAGATTAAAAGGTATTTGAAGCTGGTAGCTCTCCTAGATTTCGTCAAAACAATATAAATAGCGGGAAATATGACTAAAGAGGTGAGAATAAGCGATAGCCATTGACTAGCAAAATAAAAGCTGGCTATTTTTGGGTGGTAAATGTCATGTATAGCAAGCATAGCTGTTGGTTAGAAGAATAAAAAATACAAGTTTGACTAAAACGAGTGTGACATTTCTTCAAAATTTTTTTTCACGAAAAAATTTTGCTGACATGTGTGAGCACTTTTTTTTATCCAATGTCCAAAAACAATTTTCGAGAATTAGCCGGAAATGTTAACCCTCTTTTAAATGCAAAAACTTGTCTTGTTGCTTAATTATTGAAATAGGAACTAATTAAATATTCTCTCGAGAGAGTTTTCATCGACTTGAATGAGTTCAAATAGCTTCCGACTAGTAACAAATTTATGGCACAAATTTCTTTATTCAGCGGCGTGACACTTGTGTACGAGATTTTTGCGAATGGGGGAGGGAGGTATTATATTACTGTAAATAGATTAATTTTTAATTAAGGTGAATAAATACGCAAAAGTTCCGTCAGCAAAAGTACCATCTGCAAAAGTTCGTCCGCAAGTTTCATACCGCCCAATATCCACCAATTTTTGGATGAGAGACGACTTTTGCGCTCCGACATTTGCGCCCCAACATTTTTCGGTGCGCAAATGTCAGGGCACAAATGTCGGGGCGCAAATGTCCGGTGCGCAAATATCGAAGCGCAACTGTCGGTGCGCAAATGTCCGGTGTGCAAACGTCCGGTGCGCAATTGTCAGTGCTCAAATGTCCGGTGCGCAACTGTCGGTGCGCAAATGTCAGAGCGCAAATGTCCGGTGCGCAGATATCGAAGCTCAACTGTCGAAGCGCAATTTTCGGTGCGCAACTGCCGAAGCGCAATTGTCTGGTGCGCAAATGCCGAAGCTTAACTGTCGAAGCGCAATTGTCCGGTGCGTAAATGTCGGTGCGCAAATGTCGGTGCGCAAAAGTCTCTCACCCAAATTTTTTTAGCTTGATTCCCAAAAATAAGTGAAGTTATTAAACATTGTTTATAATTTTTTTAAAAACTAGTTAAAGGAATAAAACTGTGATGCATGAAGTTCTAGAAAATCGATTGAAAATGTTGTTTTGGTTCGCTAAGTAATTTAATGATTCTTATCGCGCATGTTGGATCCTTCGGGTGCATTAGGTCCGAAATAAAATTGTGACCATGAATTATTAGAAAAATCGATTGGAAAGTTGTTTTGTTTGATAAATGATTCGACGATTTCTTATCGCGCATAATTTTTTTTCTAGAAAAAATTATAAGTTCTATATGTTGTGAAAAATTGTTTAAATTTGTAAGTTTACTCTTTAATTTAGATAAGTTTTGAGAACAGTGGCGACGCTAGAAAATTTTTTGGGGGGGGGCTAAATCTTAAAAATGTATAAATTAATGATTTAACCTTAATACGTTGACGACAACATGACCCACGGTGGGTCAAGTTTTTTTGAATTTTATCAAGTCAAAACACGGCATGTGACATGTTTTAATAATCAAGGCACACAAACATGAACAAAGTGAGTCCAAAATTGGACAATCACAGAGTCAATCAATAATTTTTATAAATGAAATTTCAAAATTCCCATGGGAAAACCGCATTCTAATCATGTTAACATCGATGCTAACAGGTTGAATCAGTTCCGACATGTGTCGGATAACATTCGAATTCCAGTTATACTTCGTCTGGTAAATAAATAGTTGAATGATCATTCAACTCACAATTAAGACCAAAAGCATCAAATTCATTGCACTTTACTATACATGTAACTCTCAGGCTTAGCATGAAGGTAGGCAAGCTGCCGACATCTGAGAACCAGGATTAGCTCTCATGTAACAAGGATAAACAATTTGCCGTTGGAACAAGAGGTCGGAATAAGTGGTTGGAACAAGCGGTCGAAACAAGTTTCTCACATTAAGTTCTTTCCTCATTTTCTAGATTATTGGTGTCAAACGCTTTTTTTACGTCAGAACAAACGGTCGAAACAAGTGGTCGGAACAAATGGTTAGAACAAATGGTCGGAACAAGATTTGTGGTCGGAACAAGTGGTTGGAACTGATTTTTTTAGATCAGAACTTGAGGTTTTCGTCCATTTCAATTTTGATTACCATCGACTTTTTTAATATCTATAAAAGGCATTTTGTGACCACACTATGATTTCGATTCTTTTTCAAAAAGTACATGTACAAAAATGGACCATTTTTGTATATATTGTTCTTGCTCTATAAAACAACAAAATTTTATCTGCCTTTCAATACACAATTCAATACTTTTGAGTTCTACTTCAATATATAATAAACATTGTAATTCGTTTTAAGAATGTGACCCTGTTCTTGATCTCACATATTTGTTATCGAAAACTCCGTTAAAAGCAAATAAGATAAGAAAAATATGGGAGCTACTACACCTGGAGGACGCACTTAACAGGAATAAAAATGTCAAAAAATTTTTTAACAAGTGACCCCTTACTGTAATTTTATGCAGGAAATCAATTGCGCGCACTTCCGAACCTTAAAAATGCTTCCTTGACCCTGATTCAGGGAAGGAATCGGTGTATTGAAGCGAAAATCAAACATTTTCGGATTTTTATGAGAAAATCGCCGATTCTTAGGTTTTTCTAGGCGGAGAATCGATTGCACACACTCCCGAAGCATGAAAACGCTTCCCTGATCCTGATTCAGGGACGAGCTGATTCAGGGATATTATTAAAGCGAGAATGAAAATGAATTAAAATTCAAATTTTCACCGGAAAACCAGGTGTCTAGGGGTTTTCCTATGAGAGGAATCGATTGCGCGCATTTTCAAGGCATGGAAAAATTTATCCGACCCTGAATATGAAATTGGGCAAAAGTTTTCGGACACGAAACCTCTTGGCTACCGCCCAAGTGCACTACCATTGTGCTACCACAACCTACAACTGATGCCCGTTAACAGGTATTAATCACATTGTGAGTAGTGGAAAATACACCGTCAAGTATTTATCAATTAACGGGCATCAGTTGTAGGTCTCGGTAGCACAATGGTAGTGCACTTGGAAAGTAGCCAGGAGCTTGGTTCGAGTCCCGGTCGGGTCCGAAGACTTTTGCCTAATTTCATATTACCAGTATTGAGAAAATTTTTATTTAGAAATCTAAAACATCTCGACAACACAAAATATTTCAATAATTAAAATATCGTCGAACTTTATTCTCAGCTCGAAATGAAGTCGCGCTTATAATAGATTCTCTCGAATCAGTTGACAACAAACTATCATGACTAATTTTTCGACTGACTATCTTCGGCTTGTTTCGTTGATCGTCTTCGGAAGATAGTTCAGGTGATACAACAGGCACCTTCGATTTACCATATTTAGCAATGAGATTTGCCTTCAGGAGATTTTCTGGGCCGCTCGGTGAAAGTGCATGTCGAATAATTCTTTTCACCGTCATTGGTTGTTGAGGTGCTACACACTAAAAAAGTTTACAGTCAAACCTCCGTTTAATGACAGCGACCACGCAGGGATGCCGACGGGAAAATTTGGATATATAGCAAGTCGATTTCTTCGGGGGGGGGAAGGGGGTAAACCACCAAAAAGTTGATTACGTAATATCTGGATGACCCCTAAGTCATTTTGGAAAAAAAATTTTGAAAAATTTTGAAAAAATGATCAAATGACGATCTTTTGAAACACCCTGTAAGCAAATATGTCTTACATCAGCACGAACCGCAATCTTTTTAACATTCGGTTGATGACTCCCAGTGGAACGTGTCAGTGCAATACTTTCCGCTTGAACGTTATCATAAAACGACTGCTCAATTGAAGTACACGAGGAGAAGTTCGTCGTCGGTGCTAGCAGCAAAGTTGGTGAAGTCAACGTTAAACTATCAACCGATGGACTTCTTAGCTGTAATTGCATCGTTGTTGGTTTAGCAACAGGCTGTTTGACATCACACTTTTCAGTGATTGTGATCCTTGAAAATGGCTTGTTATGAGCTTCTAACGATTTTTGGAGATAAAAATAACCACTTGCGGAGCGTATAACATTAGCTTTATCTAAAAAAGTGGTATAGTTCACCAAAATTTTCCATTTTCTTCACTAAAAACCCATTTTTTCATCAAAATCAACCAAATTTTTGCAATCTTTTGAAAATTTCGAAAAAATTGCCTTGGTCCCCATTATGTTTTTGCCCAAAAATTTGGCAAATTTTGGAAAAAACATGGGGATACCAAGCTAAATTTTGAGGACCCAACCGAACACCAGATCCTTACCCCTCTCTATCCCTGTTCCCCCCCCCCTATGATTCATACCTTCAGATTTATTGTCAGGAGTACTTTTCAGTGAGACGTTGAAGTCTTTTCGATCGATCTCTTCTTGTGTTTCGGTTTGATTTCGTTCAGGAGAAAGGGATGCATCGGACGGCAAGGGTGTGTCTTCTCGATGGAGTCTAGTTAAAGTACTATTGCAAGGCAAAATTTCTGGCGATTCTTTATCTAAAAACAAGAAGATTTATTTTTGTGCATTTTATTCAATTTCAAAAGTTTTCAGCTTTATGATTTGACGAGTAAGCATCGTTGGACACGGAAGAGCTCGGATTCGCTGGGAAGAACTCATAAGCACTCGGAAGAGCTCCGAGGCGCGCGTAAGCACTCGAAGACACTCGAAAGCGCTCATAAGCATTCAGAGGCACTCGGAGGCAATCGTAAGCTCTCAATGACACGCTCGGAAGCACTCAGAGATACTCAGAAGCGATCGGAAGAGCTCGAAGCACTCGGATGCGCTTGGAAGCACTCGGAGGCACTCGGAAGCGCTGGGAGGCGCTCGTAAGCACTTAGAGACACTCGGATGCGCTCGGTAGCACTCGGAAGCACTCGGAGGCGCTCGTAAGCTCTCATAGACACGCTCGGAGGCGCTCGTAAGCTCTCATAGACACGCTCGGAAGCGCTCGAAGGTACTCGGAAGCGCTCGAAGCACTCAGATGCGTTTGGAAGCGCTCTGAGGCGCTCGGAAGAACTCGTAAGAGCTCGAAGGCACTCGTAAGCACTCGGAGGCGCCATCATCATTGAATCATTAAAATTTGTTTCAAAGAGTAAACATAATGGAATTTTTAGAGGTGAGCCCTAAAGTAAAAAAGTGCTCAGATGACGTCTTATCGGGGAGACGTTGCATAAAAAGTTTGACTATATATGTAATTAACACCTGTTAAAATATGCTGATAAACATCTGGTCCATATATATCCTCAGGGTAAAGACTCTTTTGAGACAAATTCAAAGCTTTGTTAAAATTGGTATGCTTTGCCGCTTCTGACGTTTGTTCCAAGTAAATACTTCGGATCATCTCTTCCCATTGGGATAAGGTCAGCCCAGGTGGAGGATTGCCCAAGGAAGTTTTTCTTTCTAAATCATCGTCGCTGTATTGAAAGCGTAAATCGGTGAGAGTATTTTCGTAGATGGGAGAATTTTCGGTTAAAATGTTTTTTATTTCGATTTCAGTTGGTGACTCGGAAGCATTTCCAGAATCCACATCTAAATTTTTTAAAGGATGATCCTCAAAAGATAACTTTTCGTGGCCGAAATTTTTTTTGTCTACAGTCAAAACTCCATATAACGACACGACTATAATTGTCCAAAATATAACAAGTCAGAAACTTTGAATTGTGATTTTGGAATATCTCAATGTGGATGAAAATTTGGCGACAGGTTTGTTTTTTTTATCTTATGATTTGTTTTTTTAGAAGATCCATCTCTAGTTGAACGTGCAGAATCTACGTCAGAATCTAGTCCATGAAGTAGTGGAAGTGGTGTGAAATTCAAAGCCGGAGAAATGAATATTTTACAGCCGGATGAGATGGCAGAATTTGAATTTTTACTAGATGAAGAATCAGAAATCTTAATTTTCATTGTTTGTACCATGATTTGTTTTTTTAGAAGAAGATCCATCTCTAGTTGAACGTGCAGCTTCCGCGTCAGAATCTAGTCCATGAAGTAGTGGAAGTGATGTGAAATTCGAAGCCGGAGAAATGAACATTTTATAGCCCGATGAGATGGCGGAATTTGAATTTTTGCTAGATGAAGAATCAGAAATATTAATCTTCATTGTTTGTACCATTATTTGTTTTTTTAGAAGAAGATCCATCTCTAGTTGAACGTGCAGCTTCCGCATCAGAATCTAGTCCAGTTCATGAAGCAATGAAACTTGTACTTGTCCATTTGGTGGGTGATTGAAGTCTTCTGGCACGCATTAGTTTCAAGATTCCTAGTTCTTCAGTAGTCACTTCATACATAAAATGCCTTAGGATGCTTGAAACGATTCCAGACTTCCATGTAGTTTTTACTTCTCTTCGGTCCATAGGGGATCATCGATTTCTTTTTTTAGACGTTTATTTTGAACAGTGACGCTCCTTGGGGATGTCGTTATATGGGGGTTTGACTGTACTTCAAAATATATCTATTTTAGGCTTAACTTATTACCTATTGTAGACCTAATTATCGGCCTATTAGCTTGATTTTCAATCACAGTAGTAGCTTCTGAACTCCAACTTTTTGTTGCCACGTCATTCGATTGGTTATTAGCCCAGACGCAGGCTTCGTTTTGCGGGAGCGAAACCTTTTCTGTGTAAACACAAGGACTTGCTGAAGATGAAAATCTAGGATGTTTGGGGCTTGAAGTCGAGGATGGTGTGTCGATTTCAACTTCGATTTTCAAAGGTGATGGTGAAGGCTTGAATGGGTGTTCGTCTCGTCGAGCCTCATATTGGAGTATAGACAGCTGTTTCTCCAGGAGATCCAACGCAGAATCTTGGTTGTCTACAAATTAAAATTGTATGGGGTGATAAAATCTCCATATGAAGCACGGAAATTTTTTGATCAGGTTTTTCAAAATTTGATGTTTTGTTTCACGGCAAAAATTCGATTTTTTCCTTTTTTCTTTCCGAAAAATTTGGTGACCCCCTTGCCTGGTCCACTTCCTACCTAATGGCTTTCTCAACTGTTCAAGTTGTGCATCAACTAAATGTCCAGCACCAGATTCTGATAACGAATCGTCGTCATCATCATGCGATCCTCTTGTTTCGATTTCATTAATCTCAACTTCCTCGGCAAAAGTGACACTTTTATTTGAAGCTTTTGAAGATAGACTTAACGAGGAACTCTGCCTTTCCAATGACTCGGGATTTGAGGATGAAATTGAAGATTCCCCATCGTCATGGACATTTGGAGCACTCGGAGGGACTTTCTTCCATACATGACCATAATATCGTCTTAAAGCTGATAGTTCGTTTGGTGTTTCATCTAAAAAATTTATGGACAAAAATTAGCTTACAAAGAACAGACCTTTTTGGGGTATACCCTCAGAGGTACCTTCCCGTTGTAAAAACATGCATCCCTGCGTGGTCGTGTTGGCGAGAAAATCAAACTCAGTATATAAAGAGCTTGATTTTCCCGCCAGCATGCATCCCTGCGTGGTCATGTTGGCGGGAAAACAAGCTCAGTATATAAAAAGCTTGACTTTCCCGCCAACATGCATCCCTAGGTAGTCTTGTTGGCGTGAAAATCAAGCTTTTTTTACTCATTTTTTAACATTTTTCTCTAAACTGTTACATAGTATTTTATCAATTTTTACCTTCCGAAATTTTTCTCAGCGGAAAGTCGGTATCGTCATGAATTGATCCAGTCTTAGCATTGTATAAAAATCTGGGCGTTCTTTCTAGTGGCGAGTCACAATGACAATAACTATCATCATCCAATCTAGTGGGTAATGAAGCTTGACGGTTACTAATCCATTTTTGCTGCTTCAAATTTTCATCGCCGTGCTTACCACTAGCCGATGAATGAGCCGGCAAAGGAAAATGACATGATTCTCTATTTGGTTTGAATTTAACACTAGAGACGAGGAAATTAGGCTCGGGTTTAGATGTGCTTTGCTAAAAAAGTGTAAATAAGAAATCTATAATGGCAGTAGTTTTTAATAGAGAGATGGTATTTCTATAGTTTTGTGCTCACAAGAAAGATAAAATCGAAACATACTTTTTCTTGCTCATCTTTTTTCTTTGGCAACTTCTTTATTATCGACTTTTGTT
>JAQGBS010000894.1:0-18305 GCA_034698545.1 Acrobeloides obliquus | reverse complement strand
CCCCCCCCCCCCCCCCCCCCCCCCCCCCCCCCCCCCCCCCCCCCCCCCCCCCCCCCCCCCCCCCCCCCCCCCCCCAGATCAATGATTACGTAATCACAATGTATAAAATTTTTTGCTTCAATTTTTTCGAATTTTTTCAAATTTTTTTTAATTTTTCAATATTTTCGAACTTTTTCAATTTTTTTCGAATTTTTCAATGTTTTCCAATTTTTTTCGAAAAACCGTTAGCAATTTTTTCAATTTAAAATCAAATAACATTTGTCATATACTTTTATTATAAAAATTGTTTATAAGGCTTTGATTTTTATTTAAAAATTTTTGCCATTGATTAATTAATCATGGAGGGGGTAGCCAAATGATTACGGATGATTACAGTTGGGAGGGGGAGGTCAAAAAACCAAAAACTTTGATTACGTAATATGTGGATGACCCCTAATAGTCCCAACCTACTAGGACACCCTGTAAAATAGCGTACAAAAGGTAAAGTTAGGCTAGATTAGTTTAGGTCAAGTTATAATTATTGACGAACTTACCTATTCAAAATCACCGGAAAAATCATATATGGTGATAATTGCGAAATAGCGGAAAAAATTCTCATTATGATGAACGCCAGTTCATTATAGTAGTCATATGCAAGATCATATATCATCTGATAAAATGCTATCTTGTATACAATATACGCAAGCCGTATTATGTTCCAATTCAATATTAGCCACTTGAAATTTTCTTTTACTCCGCCAAATATACATATTGTTATTAATATGAAGAGAAGCATAAGCTCGGCATAGTTCACAATTCTATCGAGAATGTCAAATAATATGTTTGAAAAATGATATAGATCTTTATACTCATGGCATATCGACTCTAGAGCTGTGTTATTTACAAATTTTGATATGTTCTTTATCTTCATATCATCATATAGGCAAACGAGCATCAAATTCATAGTATACGGTCGTAAATTGCAATATTGACAAAAACAAAATCGTGTTTACAAGACCGAAGTTTTATAGAGAAGGAGGGAATTCATTTTTGCGCTTATTCAACGAATAGTTTTGCTAACTCATTTAGTCAAACGATATCGAGATTTTCTTGAAGTAGAATTAATTGTGCAGTCGTATAGCAGGAAGTAATATATTCTTAGAAGTAGTATATGGTAGTTGACCAATAATCAACGCTTGCGAGTAGTGAAATATCTTTATTGAAATATCTAGCGACGTTTCGGTGATCCACATTTTCACACCTTTTTCAAGCTAAAATATTTAATGTTAACAAAATTGATCAGGAATTTGGTACACAAAGTAAAACAAATTGATTTTTGGTGAAGAAATAACATCGTGAAACGAAAATGTGAAAAGTTGAACCATGAGAATAGTAAAATTTACACACCGTGATAGATCGTGCTAATAATGAGATACAATTTCGAGAATCCTGAAATTCAGAAAGGACCGAGAATCCTATTTAATGAGCAATTCCAAACCCTCCATTCCTTCTTTACCGTTGATTTGAGGTTTTAGTTGAAAAATGTGATAAGCCTCTGCCACTTTTCTCTCCACAACCTTCCCACTATGGGCGAGTATTGAAACACCCACACTGAGACAGGAAGCCGAATCGATGTGGTTTCTATGGCGGGCGAAGGGGTTGTTTTGATAAGAAATGGCCTTTGGGTTTTTAAAGGCCCAGAGATGTTCACTTACCCGCTCCCCTAGAGGCCGACCAATCTCTCCGATGTAAAGCTCGCCACATTCACATAGTATTGTGTAGACAACACCCTGTTTTTGGCAACAACCAAGGTCATTTTCGGGATAGATGATACAATTTTTAGAGCGACAAGATGGAGGATCATAAATGCGCGAGCGCATCTATGATGAGAATTTTTCGCAGATTAGGAGGTGGAATAACAACCACATTAATAGGAAGGCCGATGGCCGTAACGCATTGACGAATTTGACGCGTGAATTTTTCACAAATATGAGGTATATATAGATTTGGACCAAAAGAGCGTCCTCGTCGAGATATTGCCTGTTTTTTGAGAACCTTTGATTTGGTAGCAATACAACAGCCATTTGATCGAAGAATAGAAAGAGCATTTTCGCGACTATGAGAAACTTGAGATTTAGAGCTGGCAAGATTAACGCGAGCCATAAAGTTTGAAACGATGTTAGCCTTGACTCTAGCTGGGTGGGCAGACCTTGAATGTAAAAGCTCATTAAATAGGATTCTCGGTTCTTCCCTGAATTTCAGGGTTCTTGAAATTGTATCTCATTATTAGCACGATCTATCATGGTGTGTAAATTTTACTATTCTCGTGGTTCAACTTTTCACATTTTCGTTTCACAATGTTATTTCTTCACCAAAAATCAATTTGTTTTACTTTGTGTACCAAATTCCTGATCAATTTTGTTAACATTAAATATTTTAGCTTGAAAAAGGTGTGAATCAGGTGTTAATCATGTGAATTACCGAAACGTTGCTAGATATTTCACTACTTGCAAGCGTTGATTATTGGTCTACCACCATATATTACTTCCAAGAATATCGAGATTATAATTGTTGTTTAAATGAAATTTATGGTTAAAAGCAGGTGGACATGTCTAGCCAGTTTGTGTTTTCAGACTTCCGATAGTTATAAGAAACTATAAATTATAGTCGTTTAAGCTGACCGATAAGATTAAAGTTCTAAAATAAAATGATTCTTTTCGTCTATAAAAAGAATAGGAAGCAGATTTTCCGATACTTTTTTACAACAATTGAACGATATCAAAAATTTTTTCTCTGCGAAAAATATTTTTATTTTTCGCCAATACAGGGTAGCCCAAAAAAGGGCACTTTGAAATTTTTTGACAAAAATTTTCAAAAAAATTTGTTTAAATTGTTCTATTGGAGGTATTTTTTAATGAAATAAAGTATGGGTGTTGTAGATAATTTTTGGGTCCGAACAGAGAAGACCATCGGAACAAAGTTTTTGGCTGGAGCCATTTCTTTGAATTTTTACCCTTCCGGGGGACCCGGATTGTTGCGAAAAACCTAATTTTTCGACCACTTTTTCTATAACATGATCTCATACGCCCAATATAAAAGTTGTAGCCCGCGTTCTCAGCTTTTCAACGACACCAAGATCATCAAAATTGGATTTAACCATCAGGAGATATGCTCAAAATACTAAAGTGTAAAAAATCCCTCCAATGCCCATTTTGGCCCTTATTAAATATTTAACAAATTTTTAATTTTCACCAATACAAATAGATCTGGGGGTAATTTTCTACGGAGAATCGATTGTACGCATTTTCAGATCATGAAAAATTATATCTGAGCCGGATTCTGGCAATTTTCGCTTCATTACAATACAATCTTCCCTTGTAGGCGTGAACTCATAAAAGAAGAACCGAAAATTGAAATTTTCATCACAACGTCGTGAAAAATTCGGTCAGTCGGTCCTAAGTCATTGGCTAATACCGTAGTAATGGAGCTTTCGGTTCCGCTTGGTTGACGAAAGGGAAGCGGGTTAATATTCCCGCACCAGGACACTGAGATGACTAGTCTTCTGATTAGTCAAGAGCAGCAACGCAGATGAAGTCTCTGTGTTGCATGAGTGAATCGGGGTGTGTGTATTGAAGAGATGAATATTTTTTGCTATAATACATTAATTTTTCTTTGATTCAGGATCAAGGAAGCGTTTTCAAGCTTCACGAATGCGCGCATTCGATTCCCCGCATAAAATTAGCCCTAATAGGGTCGTTTTGGAAAAAATTTTCGAGTCATATAAAATTTCATATATTCATATTTGGACATAATGACAAAAATTTTCAGGTCATAAGATAAATAGATTTGCACAGTCGTCGAGGGGATGAAAGATATCTGTTCCTAGTTATGAATTCCTCTCATATTGTTGTTTCTAAATTTGGACCTTTACACAAACATTGAAACTGATGAGTAATCTTTTTTGCTAGATAAACGAAATTGTCAACGAAAAATTGAGCCCTAAGCCTAAATATCAACAAAGTTTCAACGAAAAAAATCAACGAACTTCGTTGTGTTTTATAACTCTCCCTCTTCCATAACACGCACATTTGCATTCATCCTTAGGCTAGGTACGAGGCTGACAGAGCATTCAAGCATTGATGGGGCGTGTTATACACACAATGGTAGTGCACTTGGACGATAGCCAGGAGGTCCGGGTTCGAGTCCCGGTCGGGTCCGAAAACTTTTGCCCAATTTCATATTCCCTATGTGGAAAGTGCAAAATAACGATGTGAAAACATGATATCTTTTGGAGTTGGTTGGCGTCGATCTTTTTCTAAATTCCTAAAAATCCAACTAAAACAAACTTAAACTTCGGCATAAGTAAAAAATTCGAAACTGATGTCATTTTCTCGAAGACAGTATATTCGATCATAGTATATTTATTTATCTTGTGGCTCAATCGGTTCCGCACATTCTTCAATACTAAGAATGTCTTAGTCATAAGAATAAGCAATAATTCTCTCCTATATAATGTAAATATGTGGTTGTTATAAAAATTCGACAAAAGAGAAGTGTAAAGTTTGATCCATTTGATCATGCATGATGTGGGTCAACTAAAATGATGAAAGGCATTTCGAAAGGTGATGTCATGCATGATCAAGAAGGAGCTTAATACACACTTTCCAAATACAGGCGGCCCTTAAAATTTCCAAAAAGTATGGGCGGGATCAAGTTTTAGTAATAAAAAGGCCACAACTTCCATTAGGGTTTCTTCCTGTTACCCATACGAGCAGCTCATTTTCGGTAAGTTCTGTGCATAAACTGTAAAATTGCATATTCCAAATAAAACCTAACATAGGTTGCACCTAACATAGGCCGAGCATACCATCTGAATAGTTGGACTACAGAGGGTGTGCATGGACCACAGTTACATACACGCTTCCACATATGCACATACATAGGCGTAGCCAGGATTTTCTGACAGGGGGGCTAATCGAGTAAAATGACCAAAATGTTGAAAAAATCATAAGCTGATTGTGTTAGCTACCTGTTGTTTTTTATTTTTCCTTAAAATTTTTCGCAACAGGGGGGCTATAGCCCTCCCCTTGGCTACGCCTATGAGCACATATAATTAGCACAGGTGTTAGCCATACACCACACGAACACAACAAACAGTAACTACCATAGAGAATTTTTGCTAGATATCCCCCTTGGGGTCTTTCAACACGATTGGATTTCTTCCTAAAGAAATTCTTACGTATAAATGAACCACTTAAGTTTTGTAACAATTTTTGATCCAGCAGGATTGACAATCCTAGTGTCAACCTGCTCTCCAATCTCAGTATTAGCAATGGAAAATTTAATATATATTTTTTTTAATTTATCGAAAAATTATTTTCGCGCTAATGTCATTTCGTGCTCATCTTATTTTCGTGCCCAACAGCCCATATTAGGTTGTTCAGAAAGTTCTGAAGCAGTTTTTGGAACGCATAAAAAAAGATTCTTGTTTTGTGTCAAAACTTTTATTGCCAAATCCAGATGAGCTGGCTTTGTGGCCTTTAGAAATGTCGAAATTTAAGCTTTCCAACGACACCAAAATCAGCTCATCTTTATTTGGTTATAAAAAGTTATGAATAAAACAAGACGCGATTCATCAAAAAATTGTCAGAACTTTCTAAACAGACTAATAAAGTTGTTTAAAACTCATGTTAATTATAGAATCTGAGCAAAATGATCTACTTTATTTGGTTCTTTTTTCCTGTTTCCAGAGTTGGTAGAATCCCACCAGAACGTCTAGCGGACCCGAACGATCCTTATTACACAACTTGCTGTTGTTGCACCAACCTATTAGTAAGAATTACGGTCTTCGTTCAACAGAATTATCTTTTTTCCGTGTGTCCCAATGTCCCATTGAGTCCGAGACACACCGTGTTCCTAAGCTCCCAAAATTCGGACACCGTGTGCCTCGATGTGTCCTTAACTGTGTCCCAGTGTATTAGGGACACACTCGGAAATAGTGTTGAAAAGGGGTCCCTAAAACCCGAGACCTCTACTTTGACATTTCAGCTACATTTCGTCATTATACTGCTGACATGTCGGCTAACTGTTACTGGTGTCAGTATTCATGCGATTTGTCGCTGATGCCAGTATTATAGGTGACAATACTGACGTCATTATACTGCTGACATGTCGGTGACTGTCAATTCCGCAGTCCTGATGAAGAGGATTCGCACACAAAATTGTGGAATTGATGAGAAAAGATAAATTTTAGAAAACGGCTCCAATCTTAAACATCATCGGTTTTATACTCGACATCATAGTAACAATAATGGGCCTAATCTTTGCCTTAGCATTTATCGACAAAGATGCTGGCATCATAGCAGCATTCGTAGCCTATCCTTTGATTACGTCTCTTGGATTTTTGGGCCTGATCATAATGAATCTAAAGAAAAAATATGCTCTGAGTCTTTGTTGGATAGCCTTACAGGTAATGTTAATTTTGATCACAGAACACTTGTTTTTTAGATCATTTTCTTTATCTGCGATATGTCGATCGGAGTGGTGGGAATGATATTAGCAATAGTTCTGACTATTAGTTATCAACATTGTGATTATGATTATGAAAATGGTTCTTATCAACCTTATAATTGTTCTTATCAACAACCAACTTGGAAAATGACAAGTATGACCTCAAAAAAGATGATTTTTTGAACAGGGGATGGCGAAAACCCGATTTAACCCCTTCAATTCCAAGCTAGAGCCGAACTTCGTGTTTTTTTATCAGAAAAAGTCTGTTTACGAGAGGATTCAGCAACTTTCTAGTGAAAAAACCGATGAGACCGAACGTCGGCTTTTGTTTTTTGCGTGAAAATTCAGCTTATTTCTTAGGAAAAAACGCCGAATTCAACTGTTTCCTAGTGAAAAAACTATCGAATTCATAAGGGAGGAGACAGTCCCCTCCCCTAGTCGTTCGCATGACGGAAAAATTTCTTAATAAAAACACCATAATTTTGACCTAAAACGCATTTTTTGGTAAGCTTGAAAGACATAAAACGTGAAAAAAGGCGGATTTTTTGGTGTTAAAATAGTATTTTTAGCCGGTGCTCAAGTATTTTTAATTGTCATCATGGCTGTTTACGTAATAATTGGGATAGTTCGAATAGTTTCATATACTCTTCAAATGAAGGTCCAAGATTATAGGTCTTATATTATCGAAAAACGATACGTACCACCAACACAGAAGGTCCCATCAGCAAATCAAGCGCCAATAGACCAACAACCTGTTTATACCCAACCTATGCCACAACCAGCTAATGTAAACATGTCCACTCCATCTGCCCCACCATCAGAAATAAATGTAGAAAAACTGCCGACTTATGCCAAAGCTCAACAAGCTCAAAATCCTGGATATTATGGAAAAAATTTGGAGAATTAACAAAATTCGAACTCGTTGAATGTGTCTAAATAATCCTTTTCTGCTTTTCTTTCTGTTTAAATAAACGCAAATTTTTTTGTACTAGTACTTTTTTTGTACTAAAAATATTTTTATATTATATACTAAACAGTTGAGTAGATGCCAGTTGGTGACATAAAATCTCTATCAAGGCTTAGTCCTAGGCTTAGGCCTAGGCTTAGGCTTAGGCTTAAGCTTAGGCCTAGGCTTAAGCCTAAGCTTAGGCCTATCTTAGGCCTAGGTTTAGTGCAAAAAACGAACCTTAAATAAATATGATTTCGAAGTTGACAATAAAATACTGACTAATTTTGATTGGCATAATAATAAAAAATCGTTTGATAACAACAAATTTTTGTCATAAGGCAATCTTCAATGATAAGCATGAAAATCGGAGGTTTAAAGGACCAGTCCAGTAAGTTACAATCAGTAGTAAAAAAGTAGTAGTAAAAATTTGTAGTTTGTAGTAAAAAACTACTTCATGTTTTGTCTATACAACTCCTAGTCAAAACTGCGTAGTTTTGGAGATAGAGCAATTTTTCTCATTTTTTAGGTCATTTTTGATGTGCAAAAAAGCACTAGTTTCGATCTAACTCCTACGGGTTGTTCAAGTGCACTTTTCGTCTCCTATTATTTACTCCTACACATACAATTTGAGCCGTGGAGCTTGAAAAGGCTCGACAAAAATTTAAAAATTCTTTAGATTAGCGAAGTTTGACATAATTTATATATATTCAAAATAACAAAAAAAGTTTTTGTTAGCTATACATAACTTTAGAACGTAAACAATCAAGCATTGTATCAAGACTTATGCTACAAACTAATAAAATCCATTTCTGCCGCAAATGGGAAAAAAATCCGGACGAGATGGCCAAGGGGTAACGCTCTTGCTTTGCACTCCGAAGGGCGAGAGTTCGATCACGGAGGTCGAAATCAGAAATATCATAATTCAAGATTTCATCATACAAACTACAAAATCCCGGAGATCAAAATAGAAATTTTGTAGTTTGTATAATGAAATCTTGAATTATGATATTTCTGATTTCGACTTCCGGGATCGAACCCTCGCCCTCCGGAGAGCAAAGCAAGAGTCACTTGGCCATCTCGTCCGGACTTTTCCCATTTGCGGCAGAAATGGACTTTATGTTGTAACAAGAGATCAAAATTACTAACAAGGAATTTCTAATCACAGAATAACAGATTTTAAAACTTCCAGCTCGTAATTTTGTCGGAACAACAAAAGCCTACAATGCCTCAAAGTTCAAAATGTCATTTTATGGCAAATATTTATTCTATTACGTTGGAAGAGAGTTACGTTATTCTGATTGAAGTCGAGTTTTTTGAAAATTTTTCTAAGATAGTAGTTACGAAGATCTTTTTGCATACAAACGATGATCAAGATATTTGTAAAGCCTAAAAAGTGTACTAATGATGGTTCGATTATCGTCTTTTTCTCTTGTTAAGTGGTTAGGGGACCAGGTTCACATTCAAAAGGGGCTGATTCAACACCTACCACAGACCAAAAAATTGTGCACTTTTTCGAAAGTTTTTAAATCTTCAAGGACTGTTTCAAAAATAGAAAAATTCTAACCTTTTAATGGAACAACATCAAAAAGATAGCGTTTAAAACTGACAGTTGGCCATATAATTAGGATGATGTCCGGAAAAATGATTAACAACAACTCGTTCAATACCATTAGGCTAACTGTCGTATTGTAGCGGATTAGATTGTTTCGTTGAGCAGCGCTAAGATCTTTGAACGAATTTTTACCATTGTTGAGAAAGACCTAAATATTAAGATGCTGTAAAAAAAACAATATGCCATAAGATAAGTTCAAAAAGATTCATTGAGCTTTTTCCTCTATTACAGGATGTGCCAAAAAAAAGTGGATTTTTGTGATCTTTTGGGGCCCAAAAATTTATTTTTCTAAGGGTAATTTTATATTTCTAGGGGTAATTTTATGTGGGAATCGATTGTGGGACAATGGTTGGTTATTCTTCCGTAACTTTGTTCCTGACAGTTTGTTCTCATCCACCGGTTATTCCGACCTGCTGTTCCTAAAATGACGTGTTGTTCTTAAAGGCAAAATCGGAACAACAAGTCGCAACAACAGATCGAAATAAGAACAACAAGTCGGAACAACCGGTATACATTTTCCGACCGGTTGTTCCGACTTAGGCTTAAGGCTTAAAAAAAATACCTTACTTACCCCAGGATTTTCCCTTGTGACATCAAACAAACACGAGTACTACCCCATTTCGAATTCGGTAGTTCGAGCCTCAGTAGGGGGAGGGGACTCTTAATTGGTATCTGTCTGAATTAACTAGACACATTTACCTGTCTTAGCTTCCAGGTTATAGGGATATAAAGCAATATCCCTAAAAAAGTTGTGCCCGCACGAACGATCAGCGTCATTTCATTAATGATGGGGTATGTAGTCATAGAAAACTCGCATATCCCTTGAATCTACAAGACATACATTATTATTATTAGGGCTGTCAACTGCATACCTCTACTCCCCCATATTCCTCATTCGTGATGATAAAAATTGATATCAACAACACAGGAAGCGTGAGTAAATATCCACCTATTGTAAGGTATAAGGAGTAATTTCGTGATAATGTTAGATAACGGATAGGTATGGTAACTGATAGGAGTCTATCTATTGCAAACATCAAAGTCATCAAACCAGATCCCGTAAAAACGATGATCAAAGGGAAAAGTATTTGAAAACATGCCGCTCTAGTAGTCATTGGCATGTCTAAAAAGATAGGTTTCATCACAGAGCGAAAAAAATTTTATAGTAAATATTATGGTTTTTGGAAAATTGTTAAAAAAATATGGTCATAAAAGGTCATTTTGATTTTTACTTTAACCTAACCTAGCCTAAGCCCAAGACTAACAAGTAAGCCTAAGTTGAAGCTGAAGACTAAGAGAAGCCGAAAACTCAGCCAAAGCCTAACCCTAAGCTCAAGCCTTGCCTAATCCTAAACTGAAGCCTATGTCTAAGCTAACACTAAGCCTAGTTGAACCTTGGACCAATGACATATAGATGTAATAAGGGAAGATTCAAATTTTCTTACACTCATTATTCCAATAAGTGGCCACTTTTGTGCTCGACAAGATCAACTGCGAAATCGAATGTGCGAACTCATGAGCTAAACTTGCCGCTACCAACACATACTCTTTCTGTGTCCGAAATTTCTCCACCACCAAGATTAATATCAAACAAACAAAACTCAAGATAACGACCATGGACGTAATAAAAACCATGATATACCATGGTAACATCGATGAAAAATCTTTTAGTATTGTTACATTGGAGCATTTTTCGATCAACATCTTATGACAAATTGTTAACCTATATGTGGTTATTTGTATAATTAGGAAGTTTCGGCACTATAACTTTTGTCACGAGTTTTGTCACGCTAACTTTTATCACCTAACTTTTGTCACGCTTATACGCGTGATAAAGAGCATTATGAGTGGTAACTTTCTTACTAAACTCAGTCCATTGTTCAATTAGACCAATAATTCAAGTGCTTTTAAATGAATATCATATTGTCTATAGAACAAAAAATTTAATTTTTTCAATTTTAGGGGGTACTTCATATTAAAAAATTTCAAAAATAGTATTTTTAGAGTGAAAATTAACCCCCAAAGAACCGATTGGCACAAAGGCTTAAAATAGTATTTTCAACTGTGCTGAACACGAATCCGCAAAAAATTTTTCGAAAAGAATTTCCAAGGGGTCCAAAAATGTGTCCGAAGAGAGAGAAAAAGCTTTCATTAGTCCGCTCATACGAACCAAACATAGATTGGCTACATTCAATCACAAATTCACTTGTTTTATAATACTAATTATCTCACGGATTTTTTCCATTATAACAGTAGAATATTTCGATTCAGATCACGTTTGTTTCTCACACAATTCATTTTTGTTCTCGCATAATTTAATTTTCCTCATATATATGTTCTTTTCATACAATATTTTTTCTTTAAATATTTTTTTCTCATGTCACATTGCCGGATGTTGCCATGATATCACGAAGCAGTGCTGTAAAGTTATGTAAAATAGTGCAATAGGCTAATTCATTTCCTAAAGTCCAAAGTACCTTCTCAGAATCTATCCCACAGCTTAACCTTTCCTATTATGACATTTACCAAATGTCATATTGACATTTAGCAGCACATCCGATTTCATAAATGGACACATACACCCGCACATGCAGACAAGTATATAATGACCAGGCCCATCTCAAAAGTACTCTGAAGTTTGGAAAGGAACTTGAGCTTAGATCTTAGGGCTTTCCTCTTCATAAGCACGCATCCACTAGCCACTATAGTCGCTAACTTATAGATTATTTTTTTAGTCGTCAAACGTATCGCGTTTCGGTTTTTTAGTATTCAAACATGTCACTTTTCTGTTTACCAACCTACCCTTTTTGCCCATCTATGATCTGGATGTCGTCATGACTCTGCGATATCATCGTGACGTTGCGACGTTGTATGACATTGCGACGCCGTCGTGATTTTTTAAGAATATGAGCGTCAAGAGCTCATATTCCTAAAAAATTTTTGTTTACTCATCTCAAAAACGATCAGCTCCAGACCAATATGGGAAGAAAGGAGTCAACGATGGTTGAGTATACAGTCTGTCTAAACCTAAAGAAACTACAGCAGACTTTTATCATGGTGCGTAAAGAGTTTCATAAATCCGTCGAGGCTGACATCATTGATGTTCAATACGAAAAGGAAATCCACAAACCTCGACAAGTTTGGTTCAAGGCCGAACAACGCAAGCGAGAAGTTGTTCGTGCTTACACGTCAGGAGGTTACATCGCAATTTGGGGGGGGGGAGGTATCATTTTTTAAAAAGGTTCAAATAAGAGCCTTTAGAGACTCTTGTTTGAACCTTTTTAAAAAATTGAAAAAATTTTAAAAACTCGAAAAAATTCAATTTCAAGTTCCCTATGTTATATGTTTTTTGATGTTGATCATAAAATTTGAAAAAAATATTTTTTGTTTATAATTTAATTTTCCAATAAAACAATATATTATTGAAACACATCTATTATGTTAATATTTACATTTTTGTACGTTTTTCTTTGTAATTTTTGGTGCTTAATAAGCTCAATTTTTGTAATTGTTGATTCACGAATGGTCCCAATATTCTCCAGTTCCGAATCATCCGATGAAAATGTGTTTGATTAAGCTTAAAATCATGCGATTTTTTGTTTTTCTTTTTTGCTTTGACATGTTACAAAAAAAATCCTTTAAAAGAGCATGATTTGTTCGAAAATTTCAAATCGAATCTCAGCTCGATAAAAAAAATGGTCTTCATGTTTTTGTCATTTGTTTTCGCTATACATATTTTTTCGGATGTCCAAGGTAAGGGGATTTTTCTCATATCAAGCTCTTTTTTAGCTCAATCTTGTGCCGATTTATACCCAACATTATGTCCTTCAATGGGATACTTGTGTAATAATAACTTCTACCAATCTTATATGGCCTCAAACTGTCCTTTAACATGTCAACTGTGCACACCAGTTCCGACTACGACAACGACTTTATGTAAGTTTCTCTCATGAAATATTTAGGAGCATCTTTTTTAGCTTCATCCCAATGCTATGACGCTTCTCCCACATGTCCTTACAGTGCCTATTTGTGTAATTCGACGTTCTATCAATCTCTCATGGCAGAATATTGTCCTTTAACTTGTGGGCTGTGTATCCCGATACCTACGACGATAGGTGACTTTTTTAAATGAGAAGTCCGAAAAAGTTGCAAAAAAATATGTTACATCTTTCAAAACATGTTACATATTCCCTATAGTTATATTTTTGAGAATTTTGGGGCTTGGACTCCGACAGATCAGCATTTTTCACCCGGTTGCGGGTGAAAAAGCAGCCAAAGTGATCTTTACAAAAATGTAACCCAGATTTCGAGGAAAATTTTGGTATATTGGGTTTGATATGTTAACACAGCAGTTTTTTTAATTAAACGTGAGTGCAGATCGAGGCCCGATCTCGGTGGGAAAAAATTTTTAAAAATGAATTTCTAGGGGTAATTTTATGCGAGAAGCGATTGCAATCATTTTCAGAGCGTGAAAACGCTTTCCTGATCTTGATTCAGGCAATTTTAGCCTGAATCAGGATCAGGAAAGCGTTTTCACGCTCTGAAAATATTTGCAATCGATTCCCCGCATAAAATTACCCCTAAAAAGTCATTTTTAAACAAATTGTTTTCCGAACGAGATCTAAGTTGCTCGGCTTTTGCTGGACTATCGATCTGCACTCCCTTTAAGATTTATCGTTTTTTAGATCCTTGTTCTGATCAGAGTTGGATTCCGAACACCCCTCCAAGTTGCTCGGCTTTTGCTGGACTATGTAACATCCAAATATTTCAAACAATTATGACCCAGTATTGTCCAAAAACGTGTGGTTTCTGTTCGAGTACTCCGCCACTTGGTACGACTACGACGATCCCTGGAGGACGGTGAATCTCGATTACCTTTAACATATTTTTTTATAAATGTCGAGTAAATTGATCAAACTGAAGGGTTCTAATTTTTTTATTTGATTATTTTATATGCTTAAAATTTATACAATCTTTCGTTTCTCCATCATATTCTTTAGATAATTCTATTTCGTCAACGTCGAAGTAAGGCGTTGGGGTTATGTCTAACGATATTACTTGTTTTGGGATTTTTATGCCCACTATTCTAAGGCAGTCCTAAAACGGAAATATTAGACTCCTGAAATAAAGATTCGCAAAAATGCTTGAGGGGAAGAGTGCTAAAAATTTTTTTGCT
The DNA here is from genome assembly GCA_034698545.1 of Acrobeloides obliquus. Lineage (NCBI taxonomy): Eukaryota > Metazoa > Nematoda > Chromadorea > Rhabditida > Cephalobidae > Acrobeloides > Acrobeloides obliquus. The sequence continues at coordinate 4,079 of JAQGBS010000894.1, read as the reverse complement.
TTCCCCGCCGATGCACCACTTTTTTGTAGAGTGTAAAAGATATGAAATAAGTATTAAAGTAATTTATGAACAACAGAGTCCCTTGAGCTTTTGCCCAAGGCTGCAGTTTTAGCGGAGCTAAAAACATTTAAAGGGAGAGGGTGTGTACTTTGTAGCCGCATCTCGAAAAAAAATTTATTTTCACAAAAATGACCTTATTGGGGGTAATTTGATGCGAGAAATCGATTACGCGCATTCCCGAAGCGTGAACATGCTTCCTTGACCCTGATTCAGGGAAAATATAGATTTTTTCGACCTTTGTTATACTAGTACTTGGTTTGAAAAAGTTTTTCTCCATCAACAAGCCTCGGTGGTGCAATAACAAAGCAGCGGCTTATTGGTCACAAAGGTCGCAGGTTCGAATCCCGCTTGTAGCCAAGTTTTTTGTACAAAGTAAAGATCAAAAAATTTTTAAATCAAATTTGCAAATTTTTCAATTTTTATTTTGTGCAAAAAAACTTGGCTACAAGCGGGATTCGCACCGCGAATTTTTGTGACCAATAAGCCACTGCTTTGTCACTGCACACCGAGACTTGTTGATGAAGGAACATTTTTCAAATCAAGTACTAGTATAAAAAGGGTCGAAAAATCTATATTTTCCCTGAATCAGGATCAAGGAAGCATTTTCACGCTTCGGGAATGCGCTCAATCTATTTTTCGCATGATTTTACTTCCAATAGGATCTTTTTGTGAAAATAAATTTTTTTTCGAAATGCGGCTACAAAGTACACCCCCTTTAAGGGTTTTAAGGTTATAGACAAAAGGGGCGTGTCCCCGACAGCTTATCTCCATTTACTATAGTAAATGGTGCAATTATAGCTTTTTGCTACAAGTGATGAGTCACCTTGTCGCTTCCTGAGACAAGTTGCTAGGGCAGCTTATCTCAAGAAGCGATAGGCATATCTCTTGCGGCAATTTACAAGACAACAAGTTTTGAAAAAAAGTGTTACATTTTTTATGATCATGAAATAAATTTTTAAATCCAAAATCAAAAAATTTTAATTTTTTCAAAATCACTTACAGAAAAATTATTGCAATCATGGATAATGTACAATTGTGGGGCAATTCTTGTCACGTCGTATGCTTTTCCTAATAATTTAAATTTTCCTTTAGAATCGGTTCTACCGCTAGCTAATAAATCTTCGAATAACAAAGCTAAAATCATAATTTTACATCCTCAACATATTGCTTCGACTTACTATCATTATCACATAGTTTAACTACAACATTCTCCATCGGTTTATCATTACACAGCAATGTACCTTGAACACCAAAATTTTGGGGTGGCCTTAATCGAACACTAAATACACTGGCTATTCCATGGCCTAGTTGAAATAAAGTGAAAAATAATAAAATTCTATACATGGGACTAAAAAGTGGAGCGGAATAAAAAAAGCTATACTTCCGATTTTTGCTAATTTAAAACACGGTGGAATGACCTTGATCTATATCAAAAGAAGACGGACTCGTTAATAATTTATAAGTAAAAAAAATTTTCAACCGAATAAAGAAAATAAAACATGTAGCAGCATCTTTTCAAAACCTGCAACATGTTCCTTATAGTGTATCACAATCATGGATAATATACAAATCACTTAATTTTATGCGATTTCATGATACACTATGGGGGGGGGGGGAAGTTTGGCATATTCACCAAAACGTTGACAGTTGACTCGATTATAATTTTTTGCATCGAAACAGATCACTTTTTCCTATAGTGTATCATAAAATCTCTAATTCTTAAAGGGAGCGTAACATTTATAGCCTATTCTCAAAAAATCGAAAAATTTTTTTCCGATTTTTTAATAAAAACCAACTTTTTAGAATAATTTCTAGGCGAAAATCGATTGTGCGCATTTTCAAAGCATGAAAAAATAAATTTGACTTTCAAAATCAGGGTAGAACTGCGTTTCAACGCAAAAATTTTTTCTGAACCGATGGGGGCGTAACATTTATGGCGTATTCTCGAAAAAAACGCGAAAAAAGTTTGTCTAAAAAGGACCTTTCTAGGTCTAATTTTATGCGAGGAATCGATTGCGCGCATTATCAAAGTGTGAAAACGCTTTCTTGCCCCTGATTCAGAGAAAAGAGTTCTTTTTTTGAATCAAAAACTGCTATTTTTGATGTCTAGACGTCGTTTTCATGTGTTGAAAATGTGCGCATAACATTACGTGTGAAATGATGATTTCCAGGAAAAAACTCGACATTTCAGATTTTTGGCCTAATTTCCTAATTTCAAAGTCAAATTTAATTTTCCGTGCTTCGAAAATGCGAGCAATCGATTTTTCGCTTAGAAATTACCTCAAAAAGTCGATTTTTAGAAGAAAATCGGAAAAAAATTTTCGCGTTGAAACGCAGTTCTACCCTGATTTTCAGGGCTAACTTAATTTTTCATGCTTCAAAAATTCGCGCAATCGATTTTTCGCCTAGAAATTACCTTAAAAATCAATTTTTAGAAGAAAATCGGAAATTTTTTTCGATTTTTCGAGAATAGGCTATAAATGTTACGCTCTCTTTAACATTTTAGAATACTCTAATTCTATAATATCTCAAGATGACTTAATTTTATGAATTTTCACGATACACTATAGGAAAAATTTTGCAGACTGACCTAAACACTACTAACAAGACCAGTTATTTGCAAATCAAAAGTTCAAAGAACAAGAAATCGTTTAGTCCACCCTCGCTCTCAAATTAACATTGAGATCAGAGAATATTGACATCATAAGACGTTCCATGTGGTTCCACCCGACAAAATTTTTAGTTACAACCTTGGACAATGGAATAAATTCGACTCGTTTAATTTCTAATCTGTTTTTATTAGTCGCCTAGGAGTTTCGACAACGAAAAGCCTTGAATTTCATAGTATTACCAATCTAGACACAACATTTGGTTGGGCGGTTCAAAAAAATTTATAACAGTGAATTCTTTCAACTTGTCCAAAAATAAGAATTTTTGTAGTAAAACTCGCTTTTTGTGACCCAACTTCTTACCACCCATGTAACTTCTTATTATCAGACAAAAATTTTCTATTGCTAGAATATTTATTTATAATCATAAGCTTATAAAAACAGATTTTATTGTAAAGCAAAAAAATTTTCGATTGCTAGAATATTTTACTAGCTAAAAGTCAAAAATTTAAAAACATAAACAAAAAATCCGGACAAATAGTTTTGTATCGCGAAATTGCATAAAAATAAGACATTGCGAGATACCATGAAATTATAGTATTCTAAAATATCTTAAATTCAAGTGATTTTATGATACACTATGGGGAACATGTGACATGTTTTTTAATTCGATTTTTAAACAAAAATCTATTTATCATAAAAGTTGGCGAACAGATGACAAATTTGGCGACCTTATTTATAATTATCTCTCGGAAACACGTTGTTTGTAAAAAATGCATTGTGGAAAGTACATGACATGTTTAGGAAGTATCAATCATTTCCGATAAATTAGTTTTTGGCAAACGCAAAATGTTTATTTTGGAAGCTATCCACGTTTCTTACTATTGTCATAGATTTTGTTGAATGGAATGGTAAAAAAACAAACAGAGCTGATCGATCATTTAGTGATGAGATCGTTTTAAACTTTCTGTGAAATTACAACAAGGAACAAAAATGTATCATAAAGTATGCAAGTATGTTGAGTACTTACGAAACTATCAGGGGCAAAAGTTTGGGGACAGTTTTGCTTCAAAACCATTTTTTTCGTTATAGAAAAGAGATTCGACTGAAAAAATTATATCCCAAGCTTTGTTCTTCTTCGAGAAATCGCTTAGAGAAAGTGTCCCCGAATTTTTTCCCTCTGATATTTTAAAATGAAATTTACGCCGAAAGCGCGTCGTTTAATGGCATTCTTTTAATGACTACGGATAGCTGAAATTTATTCGTAGCAAAGTAGCTTAAAGGACCAGTCCAGTAAGTTACAATCAAATGAAAAAATGATATATTCGGAAGAATCATGAAAAATGGAGCATTTTTTGTTTTTACGGCATATTCTGAATCGTTGTAGTTTTTGAGATAATTGCGTTTGAA
>JAQGBS010000893.1:0-18307 GCA_034698545.1 Acrobeloides obliquus | reverse complement strand
AAGACTGTCTAGCAGAGTGTTTGAATGAAAAATCTTTCTTGTGCAGAAGTGTTTCGTTCAACAGAACAGATGGAGGTAGGTAATTTGGCACATTCTGCCAAAAAAATTTTTTGGCTGAAAACCTGCCGACTTACAAGGGACGTACTCGATCGTGACTTTCTTGAAATCCTTAGGAAAAATTTTAAATGTTTTAAGGATAAGGGGAGGGGGCAACCAAGAAATAGGCTAGTGATGTACAAATTACAAAAAGTTGCATTCATTGTCACCGGCTAGAAATATGTGAATTTTGGGCACGAAAATAAATTGGTCAAATTGACAAAGATGGCAAATTTTCTCTGGATGACAAATTTGCCTTCTTTGCCACGATGAACAATTGTATGTCCGTGCACATATTTCTGATCGGTGACAAGGATTTTTTCATGTATGAATTCATAAAACAAAAAAGTCTTCAATTTTTCAGGATGTCATTTATCCATGCAAAATCAGCTCAGCAAACCAGCTTTGTTAAAACTCAATAATAATCCCAACTTCAGAATTGATTACTATGAAAATAATTGTTTTAATAGTAAGGAATTTTTTTATATAATTTTTGCAAATTAAAAAAATTAATTTTTATAATTAAAAAAAATTTAAGTTGTAGACTCATTTACATTCGACTACAAATGTGAAAAAGAAGGAATTCGAGTCTTTGTGGACTCAAAGTTTCCGTATAGTGGTGCTTTATATGGGCTATATGATTTCTTTACATGCAGGGTTGAGCCGAAAGAATCTAGGAAATTTGAATATATGTTCCCATATCCGACAGTGTCGAAGAATTGTAGTGATAGCATAAGATATAAAGTATGTTATTTTGCTAACATGGTGAAAAGGTTGAGCATAAAAAAGGACCCCTTAAAGAATCGTTCCTGCCCCACCCCATACGTTGTGGAAAATTGGGTTGGTTCTTCTTTCTTCGATGGATCTAGAATCGGTTGATAGCTGGTTTGATCGTTTGAATTGATAGTTGGGTGTAGTTGGTTGGATCGAGTCGAATAGTGTACACTACTCGATTCAATATGCGAATTTCAGTTGAGTAGTGTACACTATCGACTCAAAGTTTAAGCCGAGTAGTGTACCCTACTCGACTCGATCTTTTGATTTCAGTTGAGTAATGTCCTCTGAAAATTAGTCAAAAATAGGGGTCAAATTTTAAAATTTTATCAAAATTATATTCATATGGTTTTTTCGAACTTTTATTTAGAAGGAGCGATCGCCCCTCCCTTGGCTACGCCATTGCCCCCCCCCCAAATTTTATCAGCTGTGGGTTGGTATAAAAGCATTTTTAGGGCAGTGACATGATTCTTGAAGTCGTCCTATCTACGGATGGAATCGAACCCTTGTATTTTATAACCCCAGATGACCTTACATATCAAGCAAGGTGTCCAATCCAAATTGAAGTCGTAGAGACAACTAACAACATTGAAGAAAACAATATTGACTCAACCGCTTTGAATGTTTTAGAAAAGTAAATTTTTGAACTCTCAACAACTTACACCACGTTTTTTGAAAAATGCTACTACTGACTAGCTATGTTCAAAGTACAGGGTGCCCAAAAAAGGCACTTTTTGTGATTTTTGCATGACTTTTTCAAATTTTGATCATCACTATCATAGGTCGGCAAGGGGGGAGCCTCCCCCCTTGACCCACTCACTCGTGGACTTAAAATTGAAGGCGGGACCACCTCATGGGCCCCGCCGAACAGTATGGTCCATAAAAATTGGGTGTCAGAAGACTATCTCAAACTAAAAAAAAGGTCGTTTTTTTGGTGGAGGACCACCTCATCGGGGATCCCCTTCACCCTCCCCCCCCCAGCTTGCCGACCTATAATCACTACCCTTCACACCGTTTGATCACAAATCGTTTGAATCACAAAACTTATATTTTAATAGTGTGTTTTTAAACTAAAAATTAACAGTTTTGAAAATTTTAAAATTTTTTTTAACCCTCACACAGTGTGATTTTTTAGTTCAGGCAAAGAAAACACCGACACTTCTGCACAAGACCTCTTGAAAATGCTAACCGAGACCGCTCTAATAAAGTCACAGAAAATTCAAATGGATGTGGCTAACGCCACGAAGATGCCTGAAACAACGATGAAGACATTAAAACCGTTTACAAAAGATGTTTTTGCATTGCCATTAAATCCTAAATATACAACGACTAAACAGCCGGAAGATACTACGAGGACTATTTTAAGTTCAACCTTGACAACAGAGCAAAGATCGACACCCATTTCTGAGTATGTCTATAAAAATTTTTTGATGTGAGAAATGAGTATATTTTGAAAGTTGTCTTTTTATAAAAATGCAAAAATTATATGACGAGAGTGGGATTCGAACCCACGCCTCCGAAGAGACTGGTGCCTTAAACCAGCGCCTTGGACCGCTCGGCCATCTCGCCAGGTGAAAGGACGGCATTTATTATCACACATGCTTGGAGTCAACTATTGTTGTTTAAAAAGAAAAATAATGAGAATGATTCAGTGTTTTATATCCAAGCAAAAAATTTTTTACAAGCAATTAGATTTTTGAAAAGATGAGTTTATTTAAAACTTTTTAAATTTTGGCAAAAAATTTAATTTTTTATTGTTGAAAAAATAGGAAAATGGGCATTTAAAATTCGTCAAAATGTTTTGATCTCCAAGTAGGAAAACACGATTTCTTCGGACCTTGAAACTAGAACGAAGGGGGACTCCCATACATTATCAATGGGGGGGGAGACTGTCCCCCTCCTTCATGTAGCTAGCATCGAGTCAAAAATTAAGATTCATATAGCCTCGGAGTTCCAAGTCCCAAAGCTATATAGCCGAGCTAAAAAATTAGATGGCGACCTTTTTTTTGGTCGACAACATATAGCCCCGAGATAGCTTGTCCCTCCCTCCTTGTTCATGTTGGGGACTCTCCATTCCCCAGATCATAAACGTGTTCAGGATTTTGATTTTCTTGATTTGGGGGCAACTAAGTAAAACTTCATTTTTTATCGATTTTTGGTCAACAAATTTTTTTATTAAGAAATTTTCGGGGGGATACCCCCTCTCCGGACACACCATTGCCCTGATCGTTTTGCTCTAATGCCACCCTCGGTTCCAGTTCCAAGTACACCTCATAGTTGAATAGGGGAGGGGAGTCGTAAACCTCCTCGTGCGGGGCAGGAGGTCTAAAAGAAATTTTTGCCTTTCGGCGCCCCCCCCCCCCATTTTTCGGGGCCCTCGCGGCGCAGGGGAGGGGGTCGTAATTACGACCCCCTATTCAACTATGGTACACCCCCTCAATTTTGTGTGGTGGTAGTGTGTTTGTGTTGAAAAAATTATTGTTTTAACCAAATTTATATAACTTCTGTATAGCACCACCATAACTTCTACGACTAACCAAGAAACAACTTCTACCCCTATTTCCCAACTTTCTACGACTTCTACTGTTCTTTCAACATTATCAACCACTCCAAGTTCTCCAAAATCACAAACCCCCACCAAGTCCACCAACATGATAGAAGCTAACGAAACAAAATCGAAATCGAGTGAAGTTTTCAAGCCGAAAACGTTCCAAATTGTCGAAGAAGGATTTGTTAATAGTGTGAAGATAGATTTTTCTACCAAAAAGTCAGCAAATGAAGAAATTGAAACTACCACGGTGGAGCCGAAGTTAGCTGAAACAACTGTGTCAACAAGTACCGAGACGACGGTGTCATCAACAACTTTTACGACACCACTTTCGGAGATCCAAGCATCGACAAGTTTTCCTCCGGAAAACAACAAATCATTTGAAAAATCGGAGATTTTACAGGGCCCTTCGATGAAATTCAAATTTCGGACAGCTCAAGAAATTTCGACCCCTGAAAGTTCCAGCATTATCTCATCTAGCCCTAGTTTGACAACCCCAAGTACAACAATTGAACCAAGCTCAAAATCAAGCACAATTGTTTCTACGGTGACAACAACCCTACCTACCTCAAAATTGTCTACAAGCTCAGAAAAAGTGTCAACAACTAGCTCAACCAACCAAACCTCAACTAGCTCAACTCCAACAAGCTCAACTAAAATCCTCTTAAAATCGACCATTTACGCCATAACCCCAGATTTTCTCGTCGATTCCAAATTTACTACAAAAAGAGCGATTCCTGTTACCACCATACCCCGATTTCCTGGCGTTTCTAGACTAACTGGAGTGAGAAATTTCTTCACCCCTGCACCATTTTCACCACCAATAACACATATGACAAATTTCCCACTTGTGAAACAACACTCATATGCACTTTTGACTACTACTAAACCGTTCAGGTATTGATAGAAAAATGGTGAATTGTTGAAAATTTTTTAGGTTCTCAACGCATATTAGCTTCCCGGTGAAAGGTGGTATTGGTATAGGTTCGGTGAAAGAATTGGGAGAATCGAAAAACAAGGATGTTTTAGAAGGACATGGTGATGATCCAAATTTTTCAACGCTTGCAGAAAGTACAGGTAAGCTCTGTTTCATGACGAAGTTAAAAAAACGGGTGTCTATGACCTAATGGGTAGGATGTTGGCTCATGTTTAAAGACCAGAAACCCGGAGAATTTCCCCCAATTTCATTTCTCTGATTTTGGGTAGGCTCCACTGACCTTGCGGACCCCCCCCCCCCTAGTACAAGATAACTCATTTTTCCATGTTTTAGCTTCAACTACGACTACACGGAAACCTACTACAACAAATCCAACAACGACGCCTACAACTACTACTACTACCACTACCAAAAAAGTGACTACAACTTCTCCTACAACTACTAGTACAACCCCTTCTACCACAACATCAACAACTTCAACAAGTACGACAACCACTCCTAAACCAACAACGACACCAAGCACAACGTCGACAACAACAACTAAGACACCAACAACCACCACTTCTACTTCACCAACTCCACCTCCGACAACTTCCACTTCGGTTCCGACAACAACTTGGAAAGCAAAACCACCAGCACCGGAAGCACCAGTAGCACCGCCAGGAATTGGAATTCCTCCTCATCTCAGATTTATAAATGAAAATGGAACTTTGACAAGGCAGCCTCAGCCGCCGGGTAATAAGAAGCCGAACGAAGCGGTGATGTTTGATATCTTCCATCATGGCCAACCGGCTGAAGCTGTGGTGGTTGGGAGTAGAATAACCTTGAGTTTTACACCATACTATGCTATACCTCGTAAGTTAAAAGGCATTTGCATAATGGTCAAAATACATAATGAGGTTAGGCTTTAGGCTTAAGGTTTTAAGTCTTAGGTTTAGACCTTAGGCTTAGGCTTAGGCTTAGATCTAGGTCTAGGCTTAGGCTTAGGCTTAAACATTAGACCTTAGGTCTTAGGCTTAGGCATGGGCTTCTTACCATTATGCATTATAATACGCATGCTTTTTTGTGGGCACCCTGTAAAAACAACTTCTAGTTTCAGCTTGAAAATTTTAGCCGCCTTCATGCACATTTCGGGATGCCAAGTCGAGCCAATAGCTTCACTTTATGAGTGGGAAAAAGAACCCCTGGCTATAGTCAAAGAAGGTTGTCAATCGGACCATGTTGGGTTGGTGTGCCCACCTCAAAAGACGGACTATGGTATCCGAGTTATGGTCGAGGCATTCAGATACCAGTCAACTACCCAAATTCAATATACTTGCTTGATAAGAGTTTGTCCATTCGCTCCATGCCCACAAGTAAGACATAAATATTGCATTTATCAACAAGATACACAAAACTTGAAAATAAGTTTTTTTTCAAATTTTTGACGAATTTTTTGAATTTTGGACTAATTTTTTGAATTTTGTCAAATTTTTCAAGTTTATACTGATTTCAAAAAATTCAATTTGTGACTAATTTTTTGAAAATTTGACTAATTTTCTAATTTTATACTGATTTTCAATTTTTGACTAATTTTTGAAATTTTTATCATTCAATTTAGACCACTTGTCCCCCAGTTGAAGGCTGCCCTGGCGAACAAGCCTCTGGCTTACTCAGCCCTCTTTTCAACCTCCGCTCCAAACGAGATGAATCTCTCGCGCAACTTCGTGCTCGCTGGGCTGGCACTCCTTATTATCAAGAACCATTAACTCTGCCTAATCAACCACCAGAAAGGATGTCGAGTAGTAAGACTTAAACTCTTTCAAAAAAAAATTAAATTTTCTCAAAATTTCAGCGCTACGACAACAGCTTATGCTCTTAGGAGGCGACCATATTGTACGAAAGAGATTGATAGTGGTAAATTCCGAAGAGGAATTGCAATTTTTCGTGAGAACGGGTGAAATTCCTCCAAACCAAATAAGATAAAAAAACATTTTTGAAAAATTTCTTGTGACGTACATATCTTGTGACGTAAGATGATTGAGATGGGGTAAAAACATGTGGGGAATCCGAATTTAACATTTTCGAAGCAAAAAAACGCTTCCCTGATTCAAGAAGGCCTGTGTATTGAAGCGAAAAGTAGCAAAAATACGATTTTTTTTCTAAAAACGATCCCTGTTGGGAAGTAAAAACATGCTTCGAATTTAACATTTATAGAATTTTTTTATTTTTGCAACTTTTCGCTTCAATACACACTACGTCTTCCCTGAATCAGGGAAGCGTTTTTCGCTTCCAAAATATCAAATTCGGATTTCACTCATGTTTTTACCCCTAGAGGGGTCATTTCCAGAAAAAATTATCAAACAAATTTTCACGTCGGTGGCCACTACCCTATTGTGTAGTAGCTCCAAAAATTGTTAGAAGACTTATTTTTTTTCTGGGGTGTCCCTGGAGTTTATTCTCTATCTGCGTCACATTACTTATTTCTTCTCCTCAAATTTTTATTTTATTTCCTTATTAATTTATTTCTCCTCGCTTTAATCCTTGTCACATGCATTCCAGTTTTTCTGAAAATTTTTATTTATTTATGAGTTTTTTGTTCAAAATCTTCTTCACTTAATGAAGTGAAAATATTGTTTCTCTTATGTCTTAATTGTGCGAAATTTGATCAAATATAGACGAAAACGTGGCCGCATGGCTGTTTTTGCTCGGAAATTGCCATTCATTTAGAGCTTCTATAAAACATCTCGAGGGCTCTTTGCGTCACATTTGATTTTTTATTGTTTCTAGTGTGCCTTTTATGAATTTTTTGAAGGTTGAATAGCGTTTCTCAATGTGCGTTTATGCAAAATTATAAAAAAACAACATGTTTTAACATTACCAAAAATTCGATTTGTTCAACCCCTTGGGGGTAAAAAAATCAAAGTTTCAAAAAGGTCCCCAAATTGACTGAAATTTTGTATTCGGGGCTTTTTCAACATGGAAAACACGAATCTGAAGGAATTTTTTGAAAAAAATTTGGAACACCCTGTATAACAGGATTCGAACCCTCGATCTATAAGTGAAATCCTGTTATACTAACCACTTGGCCTGTGATTCTGTACCCGCGACCTTTAGCGCCTTACGATAAAATATCCTAGCTTCCCACCTGAGGGTATAAATTTTAGTCCCGTTTTACGGAAAAAATTTTTTCATTTTTCCTCCGCAGTGTTATGGATTTTCTTTCTATTATTTTATTAATGCATTTTTGAAGCGTTGTATGTATATAATTGTCTTTATTTGTATTTTTTAAAATTTTTCCTTGTTTGTATTGCAGGTAGTATTTCTGGAATAATAAAATTTCAATTTTTGATTTTTTGCAATTTTTTATTGACGCATGACATAATTATTATTTTTTCTTGTGGAAAGAAAAAAAGCCTACGTCTAATAAGCTTAAATTGCCAGAGGCTAAAGTCCGTTAAGTTGAATTTTAATTTTTTTTCCCTTTTTTTGAGCTACTTCGGGTTTTATCCTAGAACATTAAACACACTATGTGTGTCTGTTTATGCTATTTCCATCACCTTGAAGTGGAATAGTGCAAATCTATCGTGATATATTTTTGCGCTTTTGTCATTTATTATGAAATGTTGAAAATATAATTAATTCGGTCATTGATGCTTTATGCCTACGCTTATGCATTTAGCAAGAATGCTCCGCCTAATCACATGCTGACAACTTGCTATTTTGCTTTTGTATGACTTTTTAAAGTCATAAATAAGTTTTCATGCGCGCAATAGATTCCCCGCATGAAATTACCCCCAGAAATATGATTTTGAGGGAGAAATTTCAAAATTGTTCGATTTTCGTTTCAATACACACATCTATTTCCCTGAATCAGGGTCAAGGAAGCATTTTCACGCTTTGGGAATGCGCGCAATCGATTTTTCGCATGATTTTACCCCTATATAGGCTGTTTTGGCAAAAACATTTTCGACCAGATTAGTCCCTAATTCTTACCCCTTCCCCTTAATAAAACATAAACCGTAAGAGGCTATGGTCTAGCTCGTTATACCAAATTCAGACCTGAAATTCGTATAATTGTTTTAATCAATTTTGGACCCCTCTGGGGGTAATTTTAGGCGTAGAATTTGAAAAAAACTATTAATTTTTGGTGAAAAAATTTTTTAAGGGGCCATATTCTCAAAATTTTTTGTTGTTTGTTTTTTGTAGCGGAACCGAACAAGCACTACCATTTCCGACCTGGAATTTTAAAGAGTTTTTGAAACTGGTCGCTAAGGTCTACCCTCTAATGTGATGTTTTTGTTGTATGATTGCTAAGGTTTCCTCTCTCTAGTGTGACGTTTTTTTGTTGAAATTTGTGTGTTTTTGATTGCGAGATAAACAGTTTACTGAATTCTAAATTTACTGAACAAAAAATTACCCCTAAATGATACCCATATCGATTTTTTAAGAATTTTTTCAAAAATAGGGGGAACCCCTGTTTTGACTCCTTAAAAAAAATTTTCATAAAAAATTAATAGTTTTTTCGGATTCTAAGCCTAAAATTACCCCCAGAGCGGTCCAAAATTGATTAAAACAATTATGCGAATTTCGGGTCTGAGTTTGGTGTAACGAGCTAGACCATAGCCACCGTAAAAATCTTCGGTCCAGACTTTTTCGACAGTACCCTCAAGGAAAATTTTCTAGCCCCATACCATGTTTTACTTAAGTCTTATAGTTGAAATTTAATAATGTCGATTAAGAAGTCTTCATAGGCGAGTGGTGAAGACAAAAAATTTTTTAAAAATTCGAAAAAAATTGAAATTTTTTTTAAAAATTTGAAAAAAATCGAAAAAATTAGAAAATAATTGAAACAAATTCAAAAACTGAAACAAATTCGAAACTAATTGAAAAAAGTTTAAAAAACCGAAAAAATTGAATCTTTGGCATCAAGGCAAAGCTGAGCCCTTGAGCGTCTTCGGTTCTCGGCCTCCAAGTTCTTCAATGGAGTATAAGAGCCGAAGTAGCTCCTTTGTTTTACTGACGCACATCAAAGAGATCAGTGTCCAAATTTTAAACTTTGTATATGTATAGGATATCGTAAACAAATTAGTTAATGAAGCATCAAACTAGATAATAAAAAGTAAACACGAGGTTTATGTGCATTATGTGAGTAAGGAATTCTAATAAGGCCAATTTTCTGCTTGATGTATTCAAATTTTATGCTTTACTTGTTAAGAAAAACACGAGGCGAATCAAGTGGCACAAGTTTGTACCATATTCCTTATACTTCTGTGCTTGGCTCTTACTAAAAATAAGTTGTTGAAAAAATCTTCTTAGAAAAATATGTTTGTTAATCTTTACCAAATTCAATTTCATTTATATGATCACTAATCAGGTGAACTTCTCTAAACCCATGCTTGACATTTTATGCCTGGTTAAATAAATAAAAATCTTTCTTGAACAGTTGCGAAAAAAAATTAAATTATCTCAAAAGAGAAAAAATTTCCACTTGTTGACTTTCGGCCATACTCAAAAAATCAATTTTTGGAAAATTCAGCAGCATGAGAGGTTCTGATGAATATGTTCATTAGAGGCGGCTAAAATCTAGGGCGGGCGGATGGACAATATTTTTTATAACTTTTTAATATTTTTTAAGGTATAAGTCTTAAGGCCTATAGGCATAAGGTCTACGGCTTTAGGCTTAAGGCATAAGACTTAAGGCGTAAGGCCTAAGGAATAAGAAAAAAATGTGTGCCTTAAAAAATGCCTTAGGCCTTAAGCTTTATGCCTTAAGCCTTATAACTTAAGCCTTATACCTTAAGCCTTATGCCTTAAGTAAAAACATGCGGGGAATCCGAATTTGACATTTTCGAAGCAAAAAAACGCTCCCCTGATTCAGGAAAGGCCTGTATATTGAAGCGAAAAGTCGCAAAAATGCGATTTTTGTCTAAAATTGATCCCTTTTGGAGAAAATTGTGCGGGGAATCCGAATTTAACACTTACAAAATTCCTCGGATTCAAAACAAGCTGTATATCGACGCGAAAATTCGAGGAAATCATTTGTTAATTGGATTAAATCATTGATTAGCTTTAATGTTGCAAAAAGTTTGAGCTTTAAAATTTGTGTATTATTAAATACGATGTGCCTTTCTAAAAATTTCACGTCGATATACAGCTTTTCTTGAACCCGGGGAATTTTATAAATCTCAAATTCGGATTCCCCGCACATTTTTACCCCAAAAAGGGGTCGTTTTTAGGCAAAAATGCAATTTTTTGACTTTTCGCTTCAATACACAGGCCTTCCCTGAATCAGGAAAGCGCTTTTTCGTTTCAAAAAAGCCAAATTTCCCACGTGTTTTTACTCCTAGAGAGGTCATTTACAAACAAATTTTCATGTGGGTGGCACTATTGTGTAATAGCTCCAAAATTTACACTTGTTGACTTTCGGCTACACTCAAAAAATCAATTTTGATACATTCAGTAGCATGAAATGTTTTGTTTGAATATTTAAAGGTGACTAAAATGTAGGGCTGGATTTTTTCATCGGGATTGTAAAAAAAGGATTGGGATTTAAAAATTGGGACTCCGAAATCCCGAAAATCGGGTTTTTTTCGGGATCGGGATTTTTAATATTTTTCTTTTTTTTTACCCTTGGTCCCCCTTGCGAAAAAATCGAAAAAACTTTTCTTAAAATTTCGATTTCTCGTATTTTTTGGCATGGGAAAAACATTGACGATAGTTGAAAAAAAAACATTGTTTGAAATAATTTTCACACTATTTCTAGAGAAAATTGGCTATTTTCTTGTCTCTGAAGTGTCCCTTTTTTCCTACGCCATTTTTCATAAAAAAAGTTTTTTGGATGCAGTTTTTTTCAGAGCCATATGTCAATTTTTGACGAATGTTTTCAAGTTTGATAAGTGTTTCAATTTTTCACAAATATTTTGAAATTTTAACGAATTTTTAAATTTTATACTGATATTCAATTTTTGAAATTATTCAATTTTTCACAAATTTTTAACGAATTTTTCAATTTTATATTGATATTCAATTTTTGAAAATTATTCAATTGTGACAAATTTTATGAAATTGTAATAAATTTCTCCTAGTGTGTATTGAAACAAAGATTGTAAAATATCTTTAGTAATTTGAATACAATCAAGCAAATCGTTGTAATACACAAAACAATTTAAATGATATATTTAAAACCTTATCACAAAATTTTGACGAGTTTTTCACAAATTTTTTAATTTTTGACGAATTTTCCTTTTTCTTAGCGCCATTTCTCGTAGAAAAAAGGTTGTTGGTTGCGGTTTTTTCATATCCATGTTTTTAAGATTCAAAAAATCGACTAGAACAAGTTGTGGGGTCGGTTGTCAATGAGTTTTTGGGTTTTGGAAAATGGATGAACGTCCCTACCGCCCGACTAGACTGGAGTGCTCATCTGTTTAACAGAAGTGTCTATTTATGCAGCTGAAAAAATATCTCCAACATTCATTGAAGCAGTTGAATAGCTTTTATTAAAGTGGTTAAATGGACGAATTCTTGTACTATTTGTTTTGTATTATATATAATACATCATTATATACATCATTCTTCTTGTCATAAGATTCTTGTGTATAGTTTTTTTTATTTAAAATTTTTTATTTCCTTGAAGTCAAAATCTGAAATTACAAATCTTAGATCACATTTCATTGTTCCGTGACTTTTGTGTTATTGCTATTTTGAACGGCTTTTTACGTGACTCGAGGCTATTTATTCCATGCGTGAAGAACGTGAGAAAGCCATTGCATGTTAATTGAGTTTTAAGGCTATGTTAGTAAGAGAGTTGAGTTCTTTAATCCTTTTTTAGGCCCAGATTCGTGGTTCAGATTCAGAGTCAAAAAATGCTAACTTATAACACGGGAATACTCCTTCAAATTTCCGGTATATTCTGTTATTTTAAGTAGCAAAATTCAAAAATTTTTTTGAAAACAAAGTTATTATTTATAAAAAGAAAAAAATTCCCGTAAAATTAAATTATCAACAAAATTAAAAATCCTATTTTTATCGTGAACTTGGCTCAGTAGTAATGCTCCAAGATTCGAGTCTAAGGGTCTCGGGTTCGAATCCCACTTGAGTCGATTTAATTTTGCCTGCGAAAAAAGCTTGAATATTCTATGGTTAGACAATTTTTTTTCAAAAAAATTTTTTTGAATTTTGCTCAGAATACTTTAAAATAACAGAATAGATAGGAAATTTGAAGAAGTAAAAAAACCGTATCAAAAAATCTTTTTGATGAGAAATAGAATTGTCAAAATTGAGAAAAAAATTATAAAGAATTTAAGGTTATGGAACGAGTGGTCTCAGTGGCGCAGTAGGTTGCGTGTTTGGCCATTGCTCGAAAGGTCGCGGGTTCGACACTCAGCTTCGTCGTTTGATTTCTGCCCAAAAAATTGGTCTAATTTTGACAATTCTATTTCTCACTGTTAACAGATTTTTTGACACTGTTTTTTTATTTTGAGCAAAAACCAAATGACGAAGCTGGGTATCGAACGCGTGAACTTTCAAGCAAAGGAAAAAACGCAACCTACTGCACCACTGAGGTCACCTCGTCATAATTACTGGGAAACCCAGTATATATAATCGTAAAATTAAGATTACAAAAAGTACATAAAACGTCAATGCATATGTTAATTAAGCTATAGAAACGGTTCTTGGAACTCTCTCATAAACCAATAAGACCAATAAGATTAGATCAAAAATTTTTAGTCTGTCTATACTGCATTTTGTGTGTCAGTTGTGTATCGTGGAACGTAAATTCCCATTGATTCAAAAATTAAATTAGAGTTTTAATCTAATCCATCAAGAAAGCATTATGTATATGCTCATGCACTTTTTTTGTGATTCATATACTCATGTACATTTTTTTGTGTATTAGCCTATTTCCGCTTTCCATGCACACATTACAAACTTTTATTTTTTCAGCTGCTTTTTGCGTATTTTTGTCCGCTTAATAAATTTTTTTATGCAAGAAAATTTTCAATGACGTTTTGACAATTCCAAGAAAAAATTTTTGTGTCACATTCCCTACATTCAAACTTTTTCAAAGAAAAATCACAAAATTGCAATTTTTTGAAAATGCTAGAATCATAAATCAACTCTTTATTTCTACAGAATGCCCCAAGAAGGACAAATTTGTGAATTTTGCGCGATTTTTTCAAAAGCTTTTTTATTCCCCCCAAAATAACTTTATAGGAAATTTTTTTTCTATGCGTAGTTTGGAAACTTGAATACGCTTCCCTGGCCTTGTATTAGCCTATTTACGCTTCAATACGCATATCTTTTCCTGAATCAGGATAGTGTTTTCACTGTTCGGCAATGTGTACAATCGATTTCTCGTATAAAAAACCCCTATATGGTTATTTGATGAAAATTTTAAAAAATGAAAAATTTTGAAAAAATCGCGAAAGTACTACTTTTTGAGGTACCCTGTAAAATTTTCTTGAAGCAAACAAATTTTGGAATTCTGGCATTACCGAACCCGCAACTCATAAACTGCAATAAATGTTGTTGTACAGGGTGCGTTCAAGCATGTTGAAAAAGGTGTTGAAAAGTCGAAAAAAGTTGTTGAAAAGTTATCAAAACTTTTCAACAACTTTTCGACAATTTTTCAACAATTTTTTCAACAAGCTTGAACGCACTCACAGGGTGGCGCAAAAAAGTGGCTTTTTTGACATTTTGGAAAAAGCCTCGGAATTATCGATCGTCCATAATTCAAAAGAGCTCGAGAAATAATTTTGTACAGATGAAGAACTGGATCCAATATCACTCATGTCCGAACCATGAAAATGCTTTCCTGATTCAGGGAAAAAATTGGATTTTTGAAATGAAAATGAAATCATTTTCCTCATTTTTTCTGAAAATCACTTTTTAGGGGTAATTTTATGCAAGAAAACTATTGCGCACGTTTTCAAAGCATAAAAAAGCTTTGAAAACGTGTGCAATCGCTTTTTCGCATACAATTATCCCTAGAAAGTGATTTGCAGAAAAAACGAGAAAAATGACCATTTTTGCTTCAAAAATCCAAAATTTTCCCTGAATCAGGATCAGGCTTGCATTTTCATAGTTCGAGAATGCGTGCAATCGATTCCCCGAATAAAATTACCCCCAGGGGGCATTTTTAGGCACAATTTATATATATCCGTCGAGATACGACAGATCATTTTTTTGTCGCGTGACGCATTGTGAGTTGGCGTTTATAGGCTGTCGCGCGAGCGACGATTGATACAGTGGCAAAACAGCGGCTTAGTGGTCACAAGATCACGGATTTAATCCCGCTTGGAGCCAAATTTTTGGCCACTCGACTTTGTGTCGCGAGACAAAACTATAAATAACATTGGAAAAATTGTTTGCACTATAAACGTAATTGCTCTGCGACGAGACGGAAGAATAAATTCTGCCTTAGATAAATTTCGGGTTCCAAAATGTCAAAAAAAGCCACTTTTTGAGCCACTCTGTATAATACAAGTTAATTCATGTTTTACCACCGTTTTTCGGGGGTTTACAGCGTAATAAAAAATAGAACCTTGAAAAACGGGACTTGATAATTTTTTCACATATTTTTCTTGTTTTCATATACACTTCAATATTAAATTGAATTGGCTAATTGTTTCGAGTAAATAAACCTTATTAACGTGTCGCACAACTTTTGGTCACGCGTTTTTCTTTTTTCGTGTTTGGATTATAACATCAATTATCGGTGGATTAAAAACAACTTTAACACTTAAAAATGTGTATTTGTCGTGAAATCATTTTTGTGTTTTTCTTTTAGTACCTGGAAACCGAGCGCCAACGGTGCTCGGGCTCCACCTTCGACCTTGCGTGCCGAGCGATTACCTTTTTTACATTCACGTAAAAATTTATTACATGTGAAATAAATTGAAAACCGATTTTCTAATTTTTCCTGCACTCAAAATTAAAAAATTCTTTCGGATTCGTGTTCCCTCTACCCGAAAACCCCCGAGTACCAAAAATCAGCCAATGTGGAGAAAATTTATGAAAATTCGATGGGAATTTTTTCTAAAAAATGACCCATATGGAGGGGGGGGGGTTAATTTTATGTGGGGAATCGATTGCATGCATTCCTTAAGACACTTCCTTAACCCTGATTCAGGGAATGGAGTTGGTACGGGCGGAAAAAGAAAATTTTCCAATTTTCTTGTCAATACATTAATCCCATTCACCACTCACGTGAAAAATTTTCAAAATTTTTTTGGAAATGATCTATCTAGTAAAAACATGTGGGGAATCCGAATTTGACATTTTCAAAGCGAAAAAACGCTTTCTTGATCCAGAGAAGACCTATGTATTGAAGCGAAAAGCCACAAAAATGCAATTTTTGCGACTTTTCGCTTCAATACACAGGCCTTCCCTGAATCAGGGAAGCGTTTTTTCGCTTCGAAAAATGTAAAATTTGGATTCTCAACATGTTTTTACTATTAGAGGGGTCATTTTCAGAAAAAAATTTTGAAAATTTTTTCACGTGGGTGGCCCCTCCTCTTGTGTAGTATCTCCAAAAGTTGCCCTGTCGGAATCAAACAGTCGACCATTCGAACTCAAAGTATTCCTCTTCACAATGATGACAATTTTTTTTCGTTTTGCTGAAAATGCTTTAAAAAACTGACACATTTTTTATAACCATAATCCTGATTTGTACAATGACTTATTTTTTTAATTTCAGGCTTTGGGGCATAATTTTTCTTTGGTAATCTCAAAATAAATATTCTCTCAGGAAAGTTAAACAAAGACTGAGAATATTTTCCCCCGACACGAGCACAAACTTCCATCATTTTGTTAAGAAGGTTTCGTATTTTTCTATTTCCCACAAAGTTTGGATCGATTAAGGCGGATCTTTTCTTCATAATTCTCATATTGTTTTGCACGCAAAATATCTCATGATGCTTGCCAGTTTTGAAATAGATGGTATAGACCTCAATCGAAGAAGGCTATACATGGAACCGGCAAATAATATTACTTCAGAGAAATTATTCGAAACTAGTCGAAATTTTCACTATTTGGAAATTTTGAGAGTTATTTTTGGTATTTCGATGCCAGTTTCAATGTTGACTTTTTATTTAGTAAGTGTAAAACATGAAAAGTGCTACCCTTTATGCAAACAAGGCCGAAAAATAAAGCCCCCTCAATAGCGTAGGATGAAGGGTCGGCTAGGGGGTACCTTCCCAAAAAAACTGATTTTGCCAAAAACGTAAGGGGGACCCTTATGGTTTTTTTCGGCCTTAGTCCAGAGTTGTCCGACTTCCCTCTCCCCTGGTTACGCCACTGGCCTAAGCTCATGTCCCAAGCCTGAGGCTAAGCCTAAGCATAAGCTTAAACCTAAGCCTAAGCCCAAGCCCAAGTCCAAGTCCAAGCTTAAGCTTAAGCCTAAGGCTTAGGCTAAACCTATACTTAAGCCTAAGGCTAAGCTTAAGCCTAAGCCTAAACTTAAGCCTAAGCTTAAGCCTAAGCTTAAGCCTAGAATTAAGCCTAAACTTAAGCTTGAGCCTAAGCTTAAGCCTAAGTCTAAGATAAGCTTAACCTGGAGCTTATTGATCAATCCAATATAACCACTTAACTTTAGATATGCTTTCAAACTACCAAATCTATGGGTCTCTACAAAAACTACCTCTTATCAATGACCTTTTGGAATACTACCCTATGTTTTATAGCCTCTTTCCTACTCCAATACGAAATGCTAGAAACCGCGACCATGATTATTGTTATTCGTGGACCGATAAAATACCTAGGCGAATTTGCCGCTCATATATGCACCATTTGTGCTGTAGCGTGTACGAATAATTTGGGGATGTCTATAGCGTTATGCTCAATATTCAAATATTTGCATCTGTCCGGAAGGGTTGCCTCAAATTCATGGAAACCAAAGCAGCTTTTGGCAATTTCAGCAGTTGTTCATATCATCGCTACGTTGATAACAGGTTAGATCTGAAAATGAAAATCGGTGTTTTTAGGAATTTATATAAACAATTAAAAAAATTGTTTACTAAATTTTTATGGAAAAATAATATCACCACTGTGTTCCCCGCATACCGTGATCCGAGCAGGATCAACCCTCTCCTTCAGTGCAAACGCCTGGCGTAGGCCTAGGCTTAGTCTTAGGCCTAGACTTAAGCTTAGGCTTAGACTTAGGCTTGGTCTTAGGCTTAGGTCTAGGCTTAAGCCTTAGACTTATACTTAGACATAAACTTAGGCCAGGTGTACATTTTGCTTAATTGTTTCTATAAAAGCGTTACTATTTTTATCCTTTAAAAAAATTCTTCAATATCACTGATCACATTACTATTTTTTATACCCAAAACGTGGCTCTTTTCTTAATTTGATCCTTCCGGATATATTTTTCTTCCGGAAATTCTCATCAGCATGAGTTTAAATATTTGCCTAAGCCAAAAAAATAAATAAAATTGAAAAAAAATAAAGTCATGCTATGCTGTGCCGAGAAAAAGTCAATCAAATTAAGTGCTCAAAATAGGCTAAATTTGGGAAATCCCTTCAAAACTAACAAGTTCAAGGAACACTGAACAATCACACAGAAATCACAAAACGTGAAAAGAGCAATGAACAATGAAACTTGATTTTTAGTTCTAGATCTTTTAATTGTAGGGAATCCCTTAAAGGATCCGAAATAGATTTTTTTAAAGTAGCCTATCTTGTAGAGCATAAAATTCTGGGTAATTTTGTTCAATGAAGTAATGTGTTTTGTGCTAAACTGAAGAATTTTTATGTTGTTAAACTTTTCCCAAATATTCGTGTCAATACACAATAAAATTCCAATTTATTGAACAAAATTCCATTTCTTAAAAAGATGTTAAAGTTTTCATAAAAAAGATATAGTTTATTTTATGAGACGAAAAAGATGACACCAAAATTATCCAATGTGAACATTGTTTTGGGTTATTGAAACGAAAACCCTGATTCATGTTTTCGTTTCAATAACCCAA
>JAQGBS010000892.1:0-18310 GCA_034698545.1 Acrobeloides obliquus | reverse complement strand
AGGGGGCAAAAAGTCCTCGCCTAAGGAGCAATTTATGCGAGGATATACCGCCCCTTACGCGAGGACTTTTGCCCCCTTCTCTCTCTTGTATTTGTGCGAAAAGTACCTGTACGAAAAGTCCGTACGAAAACTAATTGTATGAAAAGTACCGTACGAAAACAATTGTACAAAAAGTGATACTGCCTAAATTTGGGCAGTATCACTTTTTACATGAATTTTGGACCCGAAATTGTGAAAATTCGATTTTTTTTATCATTTTATTTTGACCACTAGAAGTTATCCCTACGAGGGGTATACTTTCTAAAAATGTTGTGACCACATTTTTAAATATCTATCTCTTATGTTTGTACATATCCGAGTGCACATATCCAACCAGTGGCTAATCAACATCTCTTTCTGCCTCAGAGCAGCTCTTTAGTTTTGCCACTGGCTTACCTGTGTATTCTCGTTCTCAATGTTGTGAGTCTTACTTGATACTTGAAGATCTGGTTCAATCATTGATTTCATGCAGATCCTTCAACCGCCTTCTGTATTCTTCTCGATTTCTGGCGATATTGTGCCAGTTTGGACCAATGGCT
This sequence comes from Acrobeloides obliquus, assembly GCA_034698545.1. NCBI lineage: Eukaryota > Metazoa > Nematoda > Chromadorea > Rhabditida > Cephalobidae > Acrobeloides > Acrobeloides obliquus. The sequence continues at coordinate 17,732 of JAQGBS010000892.1, read as the reverse complement.
TGTTCCATTTCTCATCTTCATCAGTATGATGGTCGTCCAAGAGGTCGCTTGAAATTGTAGGGCCACCAGAAGTTTGTTAGCGTGGTCCAGCGGTTGTCTTGTCGTCTCGCAATGTGCCCGGTCCACCGGAGCTTGCGTTCCCGTGTATCCTGGGCTGCGTCCTTGAACATCGTCTGTTTGCGAATCTTGTCGGACTTGACTTTGTCGATAAGTCTAACATCGAGAACTTTGCGTTCCATTGCCCGTTGCGTTGTCTGGAACTTTTTTGCGTCGGAGTTTCGTAGTGTCCACGTCTCACTTCCGTAGTTGAGAGCAGGAAGAACGGTGGAGTTGAACAAGTGGGCTCGGACCTTTGGATTTTGAACTTCTTTGAGTACGTCTTGGAGATTTTTGAAGCTGAGCCAGGCAGCAGATCGTCTTCTCTGGAGTTCACCTTCGATTTTGTGGTCGGCGGTGATGAGTTGGCCTAAATAAACATACTTCTTAACAATAAATATAAGTCAATAAATATAATTCGGGGGCCACAAAATCTACAAAATACCGTCCACAATGTTTCATAGCGGTCCCTTTTGTACGTTAGTGCATAAGTCACCGATTGCACTGCGCCATTTGATGTATATCGAGAAAATTTTAGGTGTTGAACTCTGATGTCATTTTTATATCTTAATCTATAGAAAAGACCACGCAGAGATATCTAACAAAAATAAAGCAAAAATCGATCAAATCTCTCTTTTCTGATACTTTTGATGCAGTGGCGTAGCCACAGGGTGGGAGGTACCAAGAGTACCGGTACTCACCATACGGGCCGAAGGCCCGAAAAAAATAAGGATCCCCCCTTATGTTTTTATAAATTGCATCTCTTGCTTTACGCGGGTGTGGGAGTTGATCATAAGTTGCATTACGGGTCTCAAACTCTTTCACATGGTATAAAAAATTTATTTGGTTTAGAGAGAAATTGAGAATTCTAAAATCGATAGGTGTTTCAATAATTATGAAACGGAGTCTATTTTTCTAGCCGGAGATTTTACGCGGCTATTCGGCAAGATTTTTCTACGACAAGATTTCATATCGCAGGTAGATTAACTAGGTATGGAAAAATCATGAACCTAAAAACACCTGTTTTAAATTAGAAAACTTACTCCCGTATATCTGGTGTTTGCTACAAGTTTTCATTTTTTAGATCTTAAAAATATGACAAATTTAACTTTGTCTGACTTCTATAACCCTTTAGTTACATCAATAAGTAAAATTCTTATGAATCTTGCTTTTTTGCTCCAAGTTTTCATGGCACCCTTTATTTTCTATGCAATTATCAAAAATTCTAAAATGAAAATTTATCGGTGGTATCTCATTAATGGGATTGTATGGAACTCGTTGCTAGTTTTTTGCCTTGCTTTCACTTCTATTACGCTACTTGGAGTTTATCCAATGCTTTTAATAAATAGTTTTTTTGAATATTCGTTTAATATTAATAGCTGGTAAGTTGAACAGCGTGACTAGATTAGCCTCCTCCAAGTGGATTTCAAAACACTTCACGTCACTTGGTTGACTGCGACACTTGATCGATTCGTCACTTGGTCGACAACATCACTTGGTCGGCCGCGTCACTTGTCGACCAAGTCATTTGGTAGACCATGTTACTTGCATGTACCGTCACTTGTTGACTGCGACACTTGATCAACCATGAGTGCGTTCCTAAGTTGAACTGTACGGGCCATGGTTTCCCTGTAGGACGTATATGCTAGCCGTAGTCAACAGTGGATACTACATAGGACTCGTGGGTGTTTAAAACGATCATAAAATGCAAAACTTTAATTTATTATTCTTACAAATTCAATTTTTTAAATAAAATTAAGCTTCTGCGGTATTATTTCCTATAATTAAACAAATTATTTTTGAAACATAAAAATTTATGTTTTATGACCGTTTTAAGCACCCACTGATCCTACAAGATATTCACGGTTGACCACAGCTAGCTGGATGACCCCTCATTTCTTCGGCTGCGACACTTGTTAGTCGACTCGTCACTAGCCTGCGAGCTAGTTTAAAAGAGATGTTTTTAAGACTGCCTCCTGTTCGCGATGCTTTGCGAAAATTACATGTGAACATAAAATATATGTATACAAACTTCCATCAGATACGCAAGTGACATGTATACCAAGTGACGAGGTCGACTAAGTGATGTAGTCGACCAAGTGACGTTTTCGACTAAGTGACGGTACACGTCCCAAGTGATGTAGGGAGAAGAGTCGACTACCACCTCAAAATTATAAGAGGGTTCTTGTAAATTTCATGCCAGACTTAGGCCAGCCAAAAAATAAGAGAGCTTTATGTTTTTCATGTTTTCGGCCCATTGGGAGGTGGGAGGGGTACGTATCCGATGTACCCCTACCCTTCAATTCGCTATTGCTTCTCCCTCAATCCACTCACTCATCCATGCAGACACATAGCGAGAATCCATGTTTGAAAGGCAAAAATCTTGATCTCCCCTTTTTTGTTGAAAATTTTCCAAAATTTTTGACAAAAACATAAGGAGAAAAATACAAGGTTTTTTGAATTTTTCCAAAAAATTTGTGAAATTATCTTGGTCCAGATTGAAAGTGCCATAGGAGAAAATTTTTGAGAAAACGTTTAAGCTGAAAATGCTCAGAAAATGGAAAATTTTGACCATAAAGCTAGATTGCTTCCTCTCTACGTGTTTGCCCCAGAGGCGTAATTATGGGGGAAAGAGTGCAAGGGTGTGTACCTGTGGCGCTGATTTTGCTTAAAAGACGCTTTATACAGGTATACAATTATGGAACTTTTACTTTATGCTATAGTGAACACTCTCGCTGGTTTAACGATGTCCCTTGGATATAGGGCCATACATTTATTGAATTTAACAGAGTCTGTTAAATTATTGAGTCTTATTGATGAACCATTAGCTCTTATTGGTGTAATTGGATTAATACAAGTTGTTGCTCTTGGATCGATTTATACCTTTATTGAAACAAGAAGATCAAGTGTTTTAAGCGAAGTAAATTATGAGTCTATAGCCAAAGATGCACCATTTTTGAAAGAAATGTTTATACAAAGGAGAGTTATTGGTATGTCTAAATAAAAAAGCCGATATGCGGCAATTATAAAAAGAAAGAACCGCCAGTGGTGTATCTGTTACAAAAAAATCTGTTTTCAGTAAAAACTCTTTTTTAGGAAAAACAGTTTCTCCTAGGAAAATCTGTTTTTTGTGGTATAAATTTCCGAAAGATCGCATTTTTGGCATAAATTTTCGAAAGATCATCAATTTTATATTGAAAATCTTACCATAACTATGTTTTTAAGCGGAATATTTTTTTATCTTTTTTCCCCGTTATTTTCGCCCACCAATGAACCTATTGTTTTAAACAACCTTTTTATAGCATTTGGTGGAAAAGATGCGGATATTACGTTTATTATTATCATAGTTTTTTTGATCACATTAATTTACATTGTCATCGGCGTATTTTTCTCACTCTTTCCTATAATTTTCCTAAAACGCGCTAAAAAAGAACGAAGCCCACAAACCTATAAGCTCCAGCTAAAATTATATAAAGCTTGTCTCATACAAGGATGGATTGTAATGATACTTACCATTCTCCCAGCCTGCTTTATTTTATTCATATATTGGATACAAATGCCGAATTCGGCTATATTTAAGCAAATATTTTGGACTTTATCTAGTTGGAATGGTCCTGTAGACATGTTTGTTATTGGGTACGCTTTTTGTGTAGATCTTGTTGTAGCCAGAGGGCTATAGCCCTCCCCTATCGTGAAAACCTAAAAATCATAGGAAGACCATTACGATTTGTTTCAAATTTTTATGAAAAAAATTTTTTAGCCCCCCCCTCCGTCGAAAAATCCTGGCTACACCTATGGTGTAGATATATGGTAATTCAATTTTTTAGATATTTTATTCCATCGTGTAGAAAATGTATTGTTAAATTATTACATCGGATATTACATAATATAAGACATATATCTGGGAACAGTGTTGCAACAATTCCGTCGAACAATGCATGGGCGACTCAAAATTAAATGTTAGGATAGCTTTTTATGTTAATTAATTATAATATTTTAAAACTAAAATGCTTATGCGCATTTATCTTTTTATTCATTTTTACCACTCAACAGTTCTTATTTTTGGTTTAATCATCCCCATTTCTCATCCGGTGAGCCGGATGAGAAATGGAAAATCACTTAGCACACTCTTCCCAGAAATAAGCGCTCTTGGTCGCGTGACGAAGCGAGCCAGTATCCTTAAACGAATGTTTCGAAAACTTAAGACGATAACCGCTTAATGGATCCATGGAAAAGTTAAAATGATTAGTTCAGTCAATCAGATCAGGGGACTCGATGCCGTCATCGGATGTCATGCGTCCAATGAGAGAAAGCTTAAGGGCGTACCACTTTTGTCAGTTCCATACTGGGCCGAAGGCAACACATCTTAGCGGATTTTTTATCAATAGCCGGCAACAACTAAAACGGTGATTCACCCCGCCAAAAGTGAAAAAGCATTTGATCTCGCCCATACAAAAGACGTTTTCGTGTATGTTTTTAAAAAATTCCGCGATGTTTCATAACAAAACGGGCCAAACCGAAATATTGCACAATGCCCGGGTATAACAGTCCAAATCTATAAAGGAAAAGGCAGTATAGTCTTAGAATAGTTCCAGTTACTGCTTGACTCTAGGTGAAGTTGTGGTCCCGAGGACTCTTGTTTAGATGATGCTTAGAAGCTTGATGCTATACTCGTTTGAGGGTTTTACTTGTATTGTTAGAATTAAAAGGAATCGGTGATGTTTTGTAGATAGCTGTCTGTATGCTTTTATCTCGCCTATACCTATGTTTATATTTATATCTCACTTATGCTTATGTTTCGATTCAAAAATAATAAAGTATTTATAAATATATGATTCCACACAAAACATTTGGTTTTTATAGTTCAAGTCAGTTTTTTTAAAATCATCATCTCAATTAACTCCACAAAGGTTATAATTTAAACATTTCAGTCAAAATCGTGGATTTCTTATCATAAAGATCAGTGGAGAAGTGAAATAAGTATCATTACGCTTGAGAATTTGCAATTATTTTTTAATTTTATTAATCTTTTGAAAAAGATTCAATAAAATTAATTTTTCGAAAAATTACAATGGTTCAACAATAAATTTATTATAACATACAAATTATATTAGGCTATTTGTCCATTTGTATATTTGGATGGGGTATGGGGTACTTAATTATTTTAGAATGCGGTGCACGCTTTTATATAAATATTTTATTAAAGAAGGCGTTACATTATTGAAATTATTATATACATGTCTCAAAAAGGTAATCTCAGTGGTTAGTTCATAGGCTTATAAGCATCTTAAAAATAAAGTTAAAAGTTATAAAGTACCCTAATTAAAAGTTATCAAACCAAATAGAGCTTGAATGCCATCAAAGTCAAAGAACCATTGCAAACCCCCATCGACGGGTCGACACGCTTCCACCGAAGTCGTTCGACTGAAGCCAACTGATCTCGAAATAAACACGATTTTATTGAAAATCAGACAAAGTTAGACATTTTTGACATGTTTGAACGCAGCCTTATAAATAATCATAAAATTATAAAAATAAAATTAAGACAAATTTTGTCTAATTGCATAAAATGTATTGGGTTGTTTAAAAAGTTTTGAGACTTTTTACATGAATTTTGGGCCCGAAATTTTTTTGCTAAAAACGACCCCCATAAGAGTAATTTTATGCGGGAAATTGATTGCGCACATTCTCGAAGCGTGAAATCTGGCTTCATCTTGTTTTAGCGAAAATAATGCTTTTTTGGGATCCAAATTGTGGTCACAATAGAATTTAGCGACGAAGAGCTGGCTAGCACCTAGAATACAGGCCTATGAACGTAAAAGCGAAGCTTATTTGACGCGCAACAGCCACGCAAGCGCGTATCGATGCTAGATAGAGGAGAAACGTGACTAGCAACGTCACAATTGCTATCCTCTTATCAAAATGTGCAATGTTCGTGTGTTTTGGAGGATTAGTTATAATTTTTTAAGCTACGGAATTTTAAGCGAAAAACTCTAACGATTTTTCTACTATACAATGTTCCTTTTATAAACGGTTTTCTAATCCAACTTTCTAAATGATTTTAAAATCTCTTTAACAAGCGACTTTTGGTGTGGGACTCATTCCGTTGCCATTTAGGTAACGCAACGAAGAAGTTGTTGAAAAAGATCAAGCTTGACACTGTGGTTGTTCCAGGAGGATGTACAAAATTTGTTCAAGTAGGTTTTTTATTTTTCTTTTTTATGACCGCGCTTTTATAGGCCTCTGATGTTAGCTGGAATGCCCCCTTTAAGGCCAAGATTAAGCAGCAATATGACGACTGGACGATGCATGGGAAAAAACTATAACTCCAGACGGAAACACTAGAACACCTTTGATGAACAGCTACTTGAATTGGATTGATAAAGCGTGGAAGGGTGTATCCAACGAATGTATTGCAAAATCATTCAAAGTTAGTTAATTTTTCAAGATGATAAACTTGTTTTAAGATCTATGGAATAACGAATGCAGTTGACGGCTCCGAAGACGATGAAATACGCTGCTTCAAGGCAAATGGAGCCATCCCAACAGGAGGAATTCTATTGCAGCAAGTTCATTTAGTCAAAGAGACGGATAGTCTTATAAATCTTTTCGATGAAGTCGATTTGTTACAAGACGAAGACAGTGGTTACCTCAGCGATACTTCGTTAGCCTCGGATTAGTTTTTATTGTTTCCTTTGTTTTATTTTATTTGTTATCCATAACAACAAATAAAATACTACTGTTAAAAATTGCTACTGTTAAAAAATAAAGATTTTTGTTGAAAAAGTTATTAAATTTGTATAAAAATTTTCAAAAAGTTATAAATAAAGACCATTATGCTTAAAAAATTTTTTCAAAAGCTAATTAAAAAATGCAACCACACCCTCTAATACAACCCCCTTCTAGAGATGGATCAAAAAATACAACTTTCGGGGTTGTATTAGAGAAAATACGGTATATTTTTTGTATGTTGAAATATTGTAATAAATTTAGCCTACGGTCATCTTAGATGCTTAAGCTAATTTATAAATTGCATCCCTTGCTTTACGCGGGCTTGGGAGTTGATCATAAGTTGCATTTCGGGTCTCAGGCTCTTTCACATAGTACAAAATTTATCTCGTTTTAGAGACAAATTGAGAATTCTAAAATCGAGAGGTGTTTCAATAATTATGAAACGGAGTGTATTTTTCTAGCCAGAGATTTACGTAACTATTTGACAAAGTATTTCTACGGCGAGATTTCAAAATAACACCTGTTTAAATTAGAAAATTTATTTCGGCAATCATAAGTTTTTCAATATTCCAACATTTATGCCTTGAAAGATGCCTACAGATGTAGTCTCATATTTATGATCTTAAAAATATGACAAATTTAACTTTGACCGACTTCTATAACCCTTTAGTTACATCAATAAGTAAAATTCTTATGAATCTTGCTTTTTTGCTCCAAGTTTTCATGGCACCCTTTATTTTTTATGCAATTATCAAAAATTCTCACATGAAAATTTATCGGTGGTATCTCATCAATGAGATTGTATGGAGTTCGTTGCTAGTTTTTTGCTATGCTTTTACTTCTCTTACGCTATTTGGAGTTTATCCAATTCTTTTAATAAATAGTTTCTTGGAATATTGGTTTGATATTAATAGCTGGTAAATTGAACAATGTGTCTAGATTAGCTCCCCCCTCTCCCACCCAAAGAGATGTAGAGAGAAGGGTCGACTAGGGAAGAATGCCACCTAATGTCTGGATTGCCTCCTCTCTACGTGCCTGATCCAGAGGCGTCATTATGAGTGGAAGGGAGCAAGGGGTGTGCACCTGTGGCGCTGATTTTGCTTAAAAAACGTCTTATACAGGTATACAATTGTGGAAATGTTACTTTATACTATGGTGAACACTCTCGCTGGTATATCGATGTCCATTGCATATAGGGCCATTCATTTATTGAATTTAACACAGTTTAAATTATTCAGTTTTATTGATAAACCATTATATCTTATTGGTACAATTGGAATCGTACAAGTTATGGCTCTCGGATCGACTTATATCATTTTTGAAGCAAGACGATCAAGTGTTTTAAGCCAAGAAAATTATGAGTCTATGGCCAAAGATGCACCATTTTTGGAAGAAATGTTTATACAAAGAAGAGTTATCGGTATGTCTAAATAAAAGAGACGATATGCGGCACTTATAAAAGGAAAGTAACCGCGAGTGGTGTATCTGGTGCCGAAAAATCTGTTATTCAGTAAAAACTTTTTTTTAAAGAAAATTTCAAACTGATTTTTTTAGAAAAAAATGTTTTAAACAAATTTCCCTAAGAAAATCTATTGACACGGATTTTCCTAGGAAAATGGCAGTATAACTTTTTGTACAATTGTAGTTCGTTTGTACAAACTTCTCGTATGGGACTTTTCGTACGGCAATTTTCGTACGAACCTTTCATACGAACTTGTCGTTGCCTGGTTATCAATACAATCTGTTTTAGTTTAAATTTTTTGTGTCAATAAACAAATTTTATTTATAGGCCCAATTCCTAGCTTGAACCGTACGGTTCACGGTTGACGTGACGGTTCACGGTTAACCGTACGGTCAACCGTGAACCAATTGGTTGACGGTTGACCGTACGGTTCAAGCTAGGAATTGGGCCATAATCAGGCAACGAAAAGTTCGTACGAAAAGTACCGTACGAAAAGTATCGTACGAAAAGTATCGTACGAAAACTACCGTGCGAAAAGTACTGTACGAAAAGCATTGTACGAAAAGTAACGTACAAAAAGTTTGTACGAACCACAGTTGTACGAAAAGTTATACTGCCAGGAAAATCTGTTTTTAGGAAAAAGAGTTTTTTCTTGAAAAATCTGTTTTTTGTGGTATAAATTTCCGTAAGATTGCATTTTTGATAAAAAAGTTTGCCAATTTTACAATGATAATCTCTTACTATAAGGACGCGTTCAAGCAGTAGCGTATTTAGGGGGAGGAACTCGGGGTGGTTCCCTTCATTCCTGGAAAATTAAAAATTTTTCCTAATGGTCCCCTATGTTTTTCCCTAAATTTTTCAAAATCATTATGGTACCCCATTATGATTTCTCACCAAAAATGACCAAAATTGCCTATTTTTACACAAAAAAAGCTCAAATTTTTGCATTTTTTCTACAAAAATTGGTCCCTCTCTTAATGGCCCTCCCCAGATTGTCAAAACTGTTCAACATCTTTTTTAACATGCTTGGACGCACCCTGACCACATTTTTAAAGGGGGAGTCAACCTTGCAGAAGCACTTGGGAGATCATTTCTAGCAGAGTTTTTATCATAACTTTTGATAGATAAATCCATTTGACTTGGTTTTGGTGTCATCAGAATCTGAGCTTCCAAATGACACCAACACCAAGTCAAACGGATTTATCTATCAAAAGTTATGGTAAAAACTCTGCTAGAAATGGTCTCCGAGTTGCTGCAAAGTTGACTCCTCCTTTAAGTGGAATATTTTTTTGTCCGATTATTTTCGCCCACCAGTGTTCGCCTGTTCAACAATCTTTTTATAGCTTTTGGTGGAACAAAGATGGATATTATGTTCCTTATTATAATTTTTTCGCTCACATTAATTTTCATTGCCATCGCCTTATTTTTCTCAATCTTTCCTATAATTTTCTTAAAACGCGCTAAAAAAGAACGAAGCCCACAAACTTATGAGCTCCAACTGAAATTATTTAAAGCTTGTCTCATACAAGGATGGATTGCAATGATACTTACCATCCTTCCAGCCTGCTTTGTTTTATTCATATATTGGGTAAAAATGCCAAATTCGGCTATATTTGTGCAAATATTTTGGACTTTATCTAGTTGGTATGGTCCTGTAGACATCTTTGTTATTGGGTACGCTTTTGTGTAGATCTTGTTGTAGCCAGAGTGGCTAAGGGGCTATAGCCCTCTCATAGAAGGACCATTATGATTTTTTTCAAATTTTTATGGAAAAAATTTTTTAGCTCCCACGCCCCGTCGAAAAACTCTGGCTACACCTATGGTGTAGATATATGGTAATTCAATTTTTTAGATATTTTATTCCATCGCATAGAAAACTTTTTGCTCAATTATTACGTCGGATATTAAATAATATAACACATAGATCTGGGAACAGTGTTGCAACAATTCCGTCACAGAATGCATGGGCGACTTAAAATTCTTAAATGTTAGGATAGTTTTTTATGTTAATTAATTATAATATTTTAAAACTAAAATCTTTTTATTCATTTTTACCACTAAACAATTCTTATTTTTGATTTAATCATCATTTCTTATCCCTTGAGCCAGAAGAAAAAAAATCATGACTTCGAAAGTTGCAGGTGTTTTGCACGGATATTTTTACTTCACCAAAAAGTCATCATATGTATATATACCAGAATCCAATTTTCCGAAAAGAGTGTGCAACCATTTAAACTCTAATTAGCAACGAAAATCGAAGCACAGTAGTTCAAAACTCAACGAAAATGGAAAGATCGGTGGCTCGTCTATTATAAGTGTTGAAACGATTCTGATGTGTTGTGCTTTGTGCTTTCTTCATACATTTCTTTCTTCCGTTTTGTTACGTGATTTTTTTGCCGGCTCATTAATTTCTTGAACTTGGTTAAATATACTAAGTGAAGTTTGATGCAACTTTGCTATTAAAAGGGGTGCAAATTAGGGCTCTTTCTCCAAAAAATTTTTTTTGAAAAATGACTCTCTAGAGGTAAAAATAGGATGAAAAATCGATTGCGCACATTCCCGTCGCGTGAAAATGCTTCCTTCATTCTTTTTTCGCGAAAATAGCACTATTTTAACGTGAACTAGTGCTATTTTCGTGAAAAAAAGGTAAAAGAAGCATTTTTACGCGACGGAACATCCTAACTTAAGCAATATACACATCCATAGAATAATCCTCTAAACTAGTCATTTATCTGAGTGAGACCTGCTCACACCTTCTAAGAGAATTGTGGTTAAGGCCAAGTGATGAAAAATGTTTTAGATAAAATGTTATGAAATAATATTTCAGGGGTCTTATACATGGAGTATTCCTTCTCTACCCCTATAAACTATTTTGGTCTCTAGGCATTTATACCTCTTCGATAGCATGTGATGTTAAGATTGAAAAATCTTTTCGAATTAGTGTTATCTATAACCGAAAGCCCCAACTAGAAAAAATTAGCCGATTTGGAGCCATTTTTGAAATTCGCCTATTTTTCAATTTTTAGGCGGTAACCCCTAATTTTTTAATTTCAAAAATTTTTGTTAAAAAATAATATCGCCATCTTATTCCTCATATCGAAAACCTCCGAGTACAAAAATCAGCGCCGGAAATGTGGTAAGCTAAGATGTGGTAAGTCATACTTGTCTTTATTGGCCTGGGCTCCCTTGGACCCTTCCCTGACCTTTTACTTAAGCTTAGCTCCTTATAAAACTTTCACAACTACCTTCTCCTAGACTCATATTTATAGTTGATTGTTTCAAAATTGTGCTCAAAAGTTTATTTTTAAGTGTTAACATTTTTAATAAAAAATTCAATAAAGTTAATATGAAATATGGACAATTTTAAAAATTCCAAAATTGACTTATTGAAAATTTGATTATTTCAATTTGCAAGATAAAATATTAATTTAGTTGCATTTGCACTTCTCGCAGGTGCATCCACTCCCACATGGGCCTAAAAATTGACTATTAATAAGCTTATAGCTAAAAAGAGTATTACCGTTGCAGCATTTGCTTTCTTCTTCTTTGCAGCATCCTTTTTCTTGGCAGCAAGCACGCGAGTCATCTTTGCAGCACTTGCAATTTGGGCCTAAAATTTCTTTTAGTGTATTGCTTTTTCAAAAATGGCCACTTTTAGAAAATTTTGGAACTACTACACAATAGGGGAGGGGTCACCCAAGTGAAAAAATTTTTTCTGGAAATGACCCCTCTAGGGGTAAAAACATGCGGGGAATCTGAATTTGACATTTTCAAAGAGAAAAAATGTTCTCTGATTCAGGGAAGGCATGTGTATTGAAGTAAAAAGTCGCAAAAATCATATTTTTAAGACTTTTCGTTTTAATACACAGGTCTCCCCTGAATCAGGAAAGCGTTTTGATGGTAAAAAATGTTTTTTTTTGTTTCTTGTTTTCTCCCTTGCTGATGTATGAAAAAAAACGCTTTGGTTCCCAAGGCTAAAAGTTTCAATTTTCCAGAATGTTGGGCAAGTGATCTCTACCTGTCCAACCTTGGCTAAACCACTGACTAAAATATAAAAAAATTCTCACCACAGTTATTGCAGTTGCAGACCATTTTTTGTCAAAAAGCAAAGAAGAAAGTTTTTAAGAATAATATTCAATAAAAAGCGCAAGAAAACGAATTGGTTGCCCAGTACTCTTTTCAAGCTCTTTTTATACTTGTGACCAATAGTGTATAGTTTATTTCGACTTTATAGTTTGTGAGAGAGAAATTTTACAATGTAAACAATTTTACAGGGCGGGTAAAAAATGGTTTTTTTTGGGATCCGGGAATTTATTTTTCTAAAAATGAGCTCTTTTCAACAAAAATTCGGTTTCGAGCAAGATTCGATTTTTGAGAAAAATTGTAATTTTATGCAGGGAATCGATAGTCCGCATTCCTGGAGCGTGAAAACGTTTCCCTGATTCAGGGAACAATGGTTTTGAAGCAAAAATGGTTATTTTCTTTTTTTTGCACTTTTTATCTGGAAATCGCTCTTCCATGGATAATTTTATGCGAGAAATCGATTGCACACTTTTTCGAAACATAAAAACGATTCCCGGATAAAGAAAATGACTATTTTCACTTTTTCTTTAAAAATAATCAGTTTCGCTTCAAAACGAATTTCTTCCTAATCAGGTTTAGGGAAACGTTTTCACGTTTTAGGAATGCGCGCAATCGATTCCCCCGCCTATAAAAACCCCTAGACTGCCGGTTTTTCGGCGTACTCCGAATTTGTTCATTTTCACTTACACCCATTCTTTCCCTGAATCAGGATCAGGGAAGCGTTCCCACGGAATGCGCGCAAACGATTTCCCGCATAAAATTACCCCTAGAGGGCTCTTTTTTAGAAAAATAAATTTCCTGGTCCCAACAAATAAAAGAAAGCCACTTTTTTTGGCTCACCCTGTATTCAAAAAGTTTGATGGAAGTAAGAGGTTTATAAGACGGCCCCCAGAATTCATTCGCATTCTTCTGGGTGCTGGCATTTTGCCAGATCCCCAAGGAAACATAAGCTATAAGTTTTTTACAAGCAATTCTTATCAAAAAGACTGTATAGTTTGTGGCCTGGTCATACTTTGGACATAAACTCCTTTAATACCACAAACAACACATGATGAACAGTCAGTGAAAGTCATATGAATTTTTATGTCATATGAATCTTATAGCAATTTGATGATAATTAAAAATATTGGTAATGTGAAGTTGAGTAAAAGTTTTCGGACCCGACATTCACGAATCTTGAAAATGCTTCTTTGATCCTGATTCAGGGAAATAAAGTGTGTATTGAAGCGAAAATTCAGCATGCACTAATTTCTCTGAATCAGGGTCAGGGAAGCGTTTTCAAGATTCGGGAATGCGCGCAAACGATTTTTTGCATGATTTTACCCTTATATAGGCTGTTTTGGCAAAAAAATTTTTCAGAGATTAATCCCTAATTCTTATCCGTCCTTCTTTAAGTCGATGAAAACAAAAAATTTTTAATTTTCGCTTCAATATGCAATTTTTATTGATTCAAGGACGAATTTTCATTGTGTTCATGTCTTCGTTGTAATACACAGATTTCAAAAATCTATTTCTGTGGCCATGGAATTCATCTTTTAGAATTCATTAAGACTGTCAAGAGCTTCCAGCGTGGAATTTTTTCAATTTTTCAAAACACGACACTCTTTATTATAAGATGACTCAAAGAGGAAAAAGGTGGGAGCACGGGTAAAAATAAAAAAGAATGTCCCCAATCGACTCAGCTCGCCGAACGCTTCAAAACGAGTACCATATCCAAGGGTTTTGGGGACTTGACGCATGGCTTGTCTATACAACTCCTATTTGAAACCCTATAGTTGTGAAGATAGAGCAATTTTTCTCATTTTTGAGGTACCCAAAAATGCACTAAAAATGTACTATTTTCGATCTAACTCCTACGGGTTTTTCGAGTGCACTACGTTTCTTTGCCTATTATTTACTCCTAGTTAGTACCTACAATTTGAGCCATCGATCACCGGAAAAACATGATCCCCAAAAATAGAAAATGGACCTTGAAAAGGTCGCACACAAATTTGAAAATTCTTTAGATTAGCCAAGTTTCCTATAATTTATATATGTTCGGAAAATTCATGAGAAATGGAGTACTTTTTGTTTTTACTGTAAATTCTGAATCGTTATCGTTGTCGAGATAATCGCGTTTGAAGTTGGCGATTTTTGGAATTAGTTTTGAATTTGAATTTCCCGCAAAGACTCTGATTCAGTACCTCAAAAATGAGAAAAATTGCTCTATCTTCACAACTATGGGGTTTCGAATAGGGGTTGTATAGACAACAAATAAAGTAGATTTTATCAGATTTTCAACGACACCAAAACCATTTCAGATGAATTTAACTGGTCTGAGATATGACCATTTGAAGTTAGTGGGTACATTTTTCGAGATCAGGGCAGGGCCACCCGCCCGGATCTCGATAAGGAAAAGTCGGATTCAAAAACGGACTTCAGATTCGTGTTCAGCGACCCCGAAAACCTAGGGTATACCACGGTTTCAAAAAGTTGATTCGAATTTTCGTTACTATGGCTATCATAGGTGTTCACGCACCGGGGTGAGGAAGCTGATTTACGAAGTTGGCTCAATGGTCCCCCTGAACCAACTTCGTAAATCAGCTTAGGAAAAAATTTTGGGAAAAACATAAGGGGAACCATTAGGAAAAAATTTCATTTTTTTGTTATGGGAGCCCGTGTCCCCCGCCCCTTCTGTATACGTCATGCCCTAAATACGAAGTTGGTATCTAATTTTTGGCCTGATACGACGAAGTTAGAGGGGGTGACACCCCCTATTGGTCAGGCATGATGTTTACCCCAGACCGATTCGAGATTTCAAGACATCATCTCTTAATTTTTTATCTTTACATTTAAATTTTTTCTATTTATTTTATTTTAAAAGTTACATTCAAGAACATTTTATATATAAAAAAATGTGGAAAATCACATTTTATAACTGAAATTCGCATAAAATGGCACAGAAAAAAATATTTCATACAAAAAATGAAAGCACAAATAGAAACAAAATGGACAATATCTTAGATATAGTTGGGAATTTCTTGACCAGTTAAGAGTCGAAACATTGAAGTGGGCATGGTTTTCATCTGGATTTCGCCGGTTGCAGTTGCTAACATATTGACGATTTTTTCATGTGGGACAGCGACAACGCTTTGGTGGTTGATTTCGATGATTCGATGGCCGACACGGATGCCACCTCGTTCGGCTATACCGCCACGGAGAAGGGAACAAATCTAAAAATTGAATAAGTTGGAGTTTTATATGGGGCATTTCCTTGCATGAGAGTTTTATCACCCATAGTGAAGTGGCAAGCATCTTACTTTGCACTCAAATGGTCGAGAGTTTGATCCCACCAAGAGAGAATATTTATTTGTACGACTCAAAAAAAGTAGAAAAAAGAGACCCTATAAAATTGGACGTAAATTTTCAATAAAAATTCGGTCTGACGGGATCGAACCATCGACCATTTGTGCTAAAGTGAGACATTTGCCACTGCACCAAGGGTGATGAATTTTTTCGCTTTGCGGGAAATGCCTATAACTTGTCTTACCACTCCATTTTGAACGCTAAATCCAAGTTGATATTTGGTATCAGGCCTTTTTATTCTAACTTCTACTACTGGCGGCGTAGAAACTACTGTCAATCTAACCGCGGTAGAGCTTTTTGCATTCTAAAAAATATAATTTTTACCACATTTTTTCAAATTTTTTGCTCTAACCTTGATATTCGTTTGAGCCGCTGCCAAAGGCAATCCTACTAATGAAATTCCATTTATTGCAATGATCTACAAATCGAATTTTTAAAATAATTTTGGCATTTTTTTTGTTTTACTTGATCACCAATGTTGAGCATATTTGATCGTGAAGCAGGACCTCCGGGTGCCATATTGGCTATAACAACAGTGGGTAGCATCGAACCCCAGCCAGATTCAACTACAACTATGCCTAGCGGTTCACCACACTTCTTGGGGACAACCACATCTTTTTGGGTTTCTTTTCTGGCGAATAGTTCCAGTTCTTCACCCATAAGTTCTTGAGCATTTAGGACCTCCTGAAAAGATAAAATTAAAAGGTTTCCTATGCGTCTTGGATGGCTGTTGTATTTTTCAATTTTTGATGAAAATTTTGATTTTTAACGAATTTTCGATTTTGACGAATTTTTCGATTTTTGATAAATTTTTCGATTACCTGATAATCAATTTCTCGTAGATATGCGGGATCGTCGATTCCATTCGCCCGTAGAAATTCAACATAGGCAACTTGAAAAGCTTGTCCTATAGATTGAGCTATGAATGCGGCTTCTTCTGACTCGAAAACATGACATATGACTTTTGGAGTTTTTCTCACAGATTCGCTAAAATTTATGAAAAAATTTTGGATTTTTGAATTTTTTTTCTTACTCTTCATCATCACTTCCGTTAGCCTGGGGAACCCGTCTCGCCATCAGCACCACTAGATCACCAATATCTGCTATATATGATATGGAGCGGAGAGAATGGTCCATGAGGATATCCTAAAGGATGAATTGTTTGGAAAAATTTTAGAAATTTTTTTGAAAGTGCATTAAAAATAACGTTACGGACACAGCACAATATTAATAAAAAATATTAGGACAAAAATTTTGGGTATAGTATAAAATGGTCAAAAAATTTTTTGCATTTTATCCTGATTTTCAGGCAAACTTTTGAGTATTGGCTCGAAAATTTAAGAACATCACTATCGTGATCAACACCCATGAAAATCTCTACACAATATCATCATGCCATATTTTTGAAGTTGTTTCCCTGATTTTCAGAGTTTTCGTTGTAGTATTCAAGATATTTAAAAATTACAAAAACATGGTATGATGGATGTTGTTTTGAGATTTTCAAGATGCTGAACAAAATGATAAAAAAAATTTTTTAAATTGAAAAAAATGTTTTTTGCCAAAATTTCAAAAATGGCATATTACAGCGAAACTCTTGAAAATCAGGATTGAAACAAAAAACTAGAACATTAAAGGTAATGTATAAGCATTAAAAATTTGAATTCCCATTAGAGCCGTTTTTCGTTTCAATACACAGATTGTTGGCGGAAATTCTCATTTTTACATCGATCTTGAATTTTTTTCATAAAACGGACATTGTAGCACTTTTTTTATATCCCGCCACTACGAATAAAATGAAACCAAATTAATTCTAATAGAACCCCATGGGGCTCTATTAGAAGGTGTTAATGGTTGCTCTTTTAAAAATCGAATTTAAATCGGACTTCTTCAAGCGACCACTCTTTGGATAGCTGCTGTAGAAAGGAACGTTCTATAAGAGAAATTATTGAAAAATATTTTATTTTCGCTGAGTTATGGCCCTTTGAATTTGAAAAAGTTGAAAAAATGACATTTT
>JAQGBS010000891.1:0-18312 GCA_034698545.1 Acrobeloides obliquus | reverse complement strand
TGTAACCAATCGGGATCACCATTATCCACAATAACTAGTCGATCACCCAAAAACAAGGCTAGTTCAGGGCCTCTAATGTATTCATGTGTCACTATATGAGTTCCAACCGACACTAAAAAATCATGAATTTATTTCAATTTTTATTTTTTCAGAGTGGTGGTGTGTGTGGGGGAGTATAAGGAAATATGTATAGGGTAGTTAAAAAGTGTGCTTTTTGTGATTTTTTACAAACAAAAAGAAAAAAATGATCTTGATCCCCCCTTATGTTTTTGCCCAAAATTTTTAAATTTTTTTGTAAAAACATAAGAGGGACCCTTATGTTTTTTTCGAAAATTTTTGAAAAAAATATAAGGGGAGATCTGATGTCTCTCCAGAGACCCTTTTGAGGTTCCCAAAATTACCCCCGGAAAAATCCTGGCTACGGCACTGACTCGGGAAGCTTAAAAATTGCGGCTAATCAGTTTTTACCTGGTAATGAAGGCAATCTCCTTGGAGTAACACTTGGCGATATATTGATTTCCCAATCTGATGCCTCTCCAGAATTTGCGTAGCCTTGGGCTTTGTGTAATGGCTTGCTTCCTAAATTATTTATGTTTACTTTGTTTGTATCATCTATATAACTTACTAAAAGGTGATCGCATAACATTGCTTATAGGTGGTGGAGCGTCAGCACAATCCAGTGATAAGGATTTCATTTGTTTATTCAGCTTAGGTGGGCGTTGGCGATGGCCAATTGGTTGGCCTAAAAGAAATAAATAAATACATAATTGATTTTTGGTGATCTCACGATGATTATAAAAATTAAACAATGATTTTTTAAAGCTTTTTTATACCAAATTTTAGTATCCTATTACATTACGTGAAATTTTTTAGACCGATTTTTTCCAGAAATTCGAAAACTTATATGGAAGGAAGAGAAATACCACTCTGGAATTTTTCCAGATCTTCATAGTTGTGTTCAGCATTGTCAAAAACAGTGAAATATGACAAAAATAGCTACTGATTGGCCGGCTTGGTGGAGATATAGTGATTTTTATGTTAAAAAATAGTGTTTTTATTGAAATCAAGGGACCCAAAAGCGATGAAAAATGTCGAAATTTCGATGAAAGAAGTCAAAAAAGGTATTTTGACTCCCTTGATTTCAATGGAAACGCTATTTTTTTACATAAAAATCACTATATCTCCACCACACTGGCCCATCAGCAGCTATTTTTATCATATCTCATTATTTTTGACTATTCTGAACAACTATGAAAATCATGAAAAATTACAGAATGGCACTTCCCTTCCTGCCCTTGTTAGAGAGAAAAAAGAAAATAAATTCCAATTCTCTCTCGGTACTTAATGTTTCAACTTTGGGCTATACTAAACGCCTCGGCATGCAAAGACGAAAATTAATGCCATAAAAGAGAAAAAATGTAAAAACATGCAAATTAATTTAGGCGCACTAGAGTGTGTATATAATATTGTTAAACGGAAAACTGATAGGGTAAACAAAAAACGATACATTGAATTCAGAAATTTGAGGAAAAAGAGCCAACCACCCTCACTCACTCCAACATTCGTCACTTTAAAGTAAGTTAGATTTTCACGGTAATCTATATATGAGAAAATAAATTACTTTTCATATTATGTGACAAATTTTCACACGGATAGATGAATAATTTCCATATAAACACTTTGAAGGTGGATACAAAACAATCGAGTATTTCCAAGAAAAATGAAGGCAATTAGATTAAAAGCAAGAGAAAATTTTCGAATGATTCAAGAGTGAAACTATGAAAACAAAATGATTGGAAAGTATGAATGAAGGATAATCAAATTTTTCTAAGAATATTTATACGGATTCATCTTCACCTCATGTAAGATAAATAAACCAAAAATTGTGTTTTTATCGTTTAGAGGTTGGTTGGTTTGTTTATGTCGAAAGTGGGTAGCCGGAAGGCGTAGTTTGATTGAGTCATATTGTTTTGAGCACTTTTTAGAATGTGTTTTGTCCTTCTAATTTCTTTTGGAAGAACATATCCTACTCATGTGTGTGTGATTACGATCTCGGGAACGCTTAATTTAAACTAATAGTGGCATTACAAAGTTGTTGCGGGGGACGATGACCATTTGACACCAAAATCATCGAAATCGAAGACAAAATTTTTTCACTTTTTACCCCTTGGGGGACCAAACGGTAACACGAACGTGGCGAAAGTTGTCGTGTCGAAAGTTATAGTGCCAAAAATTCGATTTTTCACAAATTTCTCCAAATCGGCTGATTTGTTGTATTCGGGAGTTTTCGGGTATGGGGAATACGAATTCGAGAGTAATTACTGATCCTCCAAAATTCGCATATTTTACTACAGATATGAGATCGGTAATTTTAAAATGAAATAGATGTACATGCTTTCATTGTGATACAGGGAGAGGGGGGGGGGCAAAAGTCCTCACCTAAGATCCTCGCCAAGGAAAAATTGATTGTTATAGCACTAGCTAGCTAGCGCTATAACAATCAATTTTTTCTTAGCGAGAACTTTTGCCCCCTTGGCGAGGACTTTTACCCCTCTCCCCTTGTATACAGACAAAATTCACACGCTATAACTTCGACATCGGTAACAATTTAGAATTTACTATAAAAACAAAAAATGCTCCATTTTCCATGAATTTTCATAATACCAACAAAAATAAAAAACTTTTTTCGAGTGGCGTGATTCTTAAATTGACTATGTTCAAAATTTTTTTCTCTCTAAAAAACAAATCAAAACCATAGAAATCCATTGACTTCAATGCTCACCTAAAACTTAAGCCTTTTAATCCCATTGCTTACGCGGCGATGAGATTATTCAAAGCTAATTTTCTTTCAAAAAATTTCTCGCGTATTTCCTTTTGTTTATGACATTGGTAAACACCCACTTAAGAAAAATTATAATACAAAGAAGGCAAAAAAATCATAAAGAAATTTTCTCTTCTATCAATGGGTTTTAAGACTATGCTTGAGTCTTGAGAAAATCACTGAATGGAGGAGAAAAGCCACACTATAATTGCTTTAGGGGCTTTTTAATTTTGATTAGAGAAAATTGCTCTAGGATTCATTACGAAGGAGAAAGAGGGAAAATATAGCAATAAAAGGTTGTTGAAATGGATAAAGGAGATTTTTAATTTTGAAAACTTTTAAAAATTTCCAATTTTTTGAAGAATTTCATTTTTAAAAGACCAGTCCAGTTTTGAACAAAACATTTTATAAGAAAGTTCACGTTATGGTGATCAACTTTTGCTTTGGAATTAAATTCTAATTTGTTAACCCTGAAGAGATAAATGATGATCAATCACTTCTCACCAATCCCTTCGTTTCAATACACAAACTCGTTTAAATTTTTCATGCAATTTTGTTTCTCATTTATCTGCAAAAGGTTAACGAATTAGAATTTAATTCCAAAGCAAAAGTTGATCGCTATAACGAGATTTATAAAAAAAATTTGTTCAAAACTAGACTGGCTCGTTAAGAAAACTTTTTATCGACAAAAGACTACATGAAAACTAAACACATACACCAACACTAACATCCTTTTATCCCATATCACATTCCACAAAAAGTTATCAAAAATTCACGAACATTCGAAATTTGAGCCCTTTAATAATCAACAAAACCAATCCCAAATTCATAAATTATTTTTTCAACAAAATGTGTTTTCATGTGAAGAACATTCTTTTAAGAAATTATAAACATGATTTTTTTATTCTTTTCAATTAACGTATGTTGTAGAGGAATTGGGAGATGAAAAATTTGTATGTTTGGATGGGCTTGCAATCCAAAATAAATCTAGCGTGCAAAATTTCTGCGTAGGAAATGAGTTTAAAAATCATTAAAAATGGAGGACTTAATGGTGGTCTTTGATTAGTATAAAAGAGGAGATAAGCTAAAAACGGATGGAAAGAGCAAGGTAATAAAATTAAGTGAAAAATGGAAGGCAAATATGAAAATTGGTCGTTCATAGCTGAGTGGCTAGCGCATTAATCATTCATTCACAAAAATGCTCTAGGTTCGAAATCCCAGCTCATTGTCAAAGATTTTTGAACTTTTGAAAACTAGTGGGATTCGAAACTGGGCCTTTCGATTGAATACAAACACACTATCCACTTGGCGATGGGAAGCTCTATTGTAATAACATTTTTTAAAGTTTCGACCTAATTAGATGACATTAAACTCCTAATAAACCTTCCAAACTTATAGTTGTTACGTACAATCCAATCATATGAACGGAAATTGTATGATTGGGCTTTACGTAACAAATCTAATTTATCCGGAGGTAACTACCTAGCACCGGATATTATTTTTTGTAAATAATTAATATCTTTTAAGAAACTAAAAGGCTTAAAAGCTTAAATTTTACGTAAGCAAAAAGGTGGAAAATCTAGGATCATAAGTGGATTTACTGAGTCAGTATGCCAATTAATCTTTAATATATGAATTTTGTGAAATTTTTTAACAAAAATTATAAATTTGTTTAAACATGAAATTTTAAGGGGGTCCAACTTAGCGCCGTGTAGAAAATTTTTTAACAAGTGACCCTCTAGGGGTAATTTTCTGCGGGGAATCGATTGCTCGCATTCCCGAACCGTGCAAACGCTTCCTTGACCCTGATTCAGGGAAAAACCAAAAAATCGCACTATTTAACGCCTTTCTCCTCTTTCTCAATAACAAATAAAGCACGCACGAACACATTTGTTTATAATAAAAATCAACTCTAACAACGTTTATATAGCTCTTTTTACGTAAATAGATTGGTTTTCGCTTCAAAACACCGATCCCTTCCCTGAATCAGGGTCAAGGAAGCGTTTTCATGGTTCGGAAGTGCGCGCAATCGATTCCTCGCATAAGATTACTCCTAGAGGATCACTTGTTAAAAAATTTTTCTTTCCTAAGTTGGACTCCTCCCTTTAAGAATTTTTGCAAAATGGAATTTTTTTGAAATTTGTCTGATTTTTGATAATATAGAAGACCATTACCCACGGTGCACCAACATGCCGAAAGTATGTAGGCAAGGGTCAAAATTTAAAAAAATTGAGAGGGGGTCTTATCGTCTATCGACTGTATTAGAATCTTTCGATCATAAGGAAAAATTTTAA
Source organism: Acrobeloides obliquus (assembly GCA_034698545.1). Taxonomy (NCBI): domain Eukaryota; kingdom Metazoa; phylum Nematoda; class Chromadorea; order Rhabditida; family Cephalobidae; genus Acrobeloides; species Acrobeloides obliquus. Next base: position 13,197 of record JAQGBS010000891.1, on the reverse strand, counting down.
AGAAAAATGATAGGCAAAAATGTTATGCTGACTTTTGAGGAGTTTAAAAATTAATCTTCTCCTAATTCCCAATGAAGCCCTATATTATTCCAAGAATGAAAACCTTATAATTATTCACACAAAATGCAAATTTAATCAAAGCTTCCTATTACTACCATCTCATAAGCCTAATAACTACTAGCATTCAATTCCGGATCCGAGATCACACATCAACAGATAGGGTTGGAAGAATTTGTAAAATTGCGAAGTGGTCTTTTACAATAAGCAATTTTTGGGCGAAAATGGGGAGGGGGTATTGAAAGAAAAACTTTGGAGCTAGGTTACTTGGGGGGCCCACTTAACATGACCCAAAATTCCAACGCCAAGGCTAAGGCCAAAGCTAATGCCAAGGCTAAGACCAAAGCTAAGGCCATGGACTTAGCTTTGGCCTTGGCCTTAGCCTTGGACTTAGCCTTGGCATTAGCTTTGGCCTTAGCCTTGGCGCTGGAATTTTGGGTCATGTTAAGTGCCCCCCCCCAAGTAACCTAGCTCCAAAACTTTTTTCAAAATTCTTCGTTTCAATAATCCAAAACAATTTTCAAATTGGATAATTTCGGTATCATTTTATTCGAAAAAATTTTAAGAACTTTTGTAAAGAAACCTTTTCGGAACGTGATTCCCAAAATCTTGGTATTTTTGGGACGAGATCGAACACTAATAACTACTATCAAATCCAGGCTACACTCAAATAAAAACTTATTTGTACTAAAAAAATCATTTCCTCATTCATAATATTCCAAGGTCCACAAAATCCGCTTTTTATTACTAGCTCATGGAACATTAACCTCACACTAACTTTGTAGTGGTGAAACAAACTAGTCAGAATGTATATTGTTAGTAAAAACATTCAAAAGCTTCCGGGTTAGTGAGTGCCTACTAGAGCTCATAAAAGTAAATTATTAGGGTTATAAATTTTCAAAATAGTTGTTTTGAGGTTGCTTACAGCTGATGAAAAGGAAGTAAAAATTTGCATATGGGTTTGTTTTTTGAATAATCATTGATCTCTCGAAATTTCGACCCCGATTTCGGTTTCAACCTTTTCGGTTTCGACGCATTACTAGTTATCAGAATAAAAATCAAATTCTCATTTTCGGACTTATTTTGGAAAAATTCGAAAATCTCGAATCCTACAATTTTGTCTAAAAAATATAAAACTTTTCTATTCAAATCACTACGCCTCTCTACTATGAACTATTAAAAACCTATCACATTTTATACAGGAAAATCCACATTTTAATAAATAAGACCTTAATTATTCCATCCAAAGGCTATAAAACCTATGACGTAAACCTCAAAAAAACGTAGGCACAGTTCACAATAGAGTGTCATGCGTATAGTAAATGCAGAAACAAATACAATAGGAATAAAGAAAGGTACTACGTAAGCAGATGTTGCCGATATAAATATGTTTGTATTAAGATTTATAATAGGATAAAAATTTTTAGTAACAAATAAGTTAGTTAAGGTACAAAAATTAGAACAAAGTTAGTAGAAGAAAAAAGGTAGGTTAGGATGCACTTTAACCCACCTACGACTAAGCATATATTTTAATTCTTAAAAAAACTTTTTTTATTTTGTTGTCTTTTTTGATGCAGTCTTTTTTATTGATGGACATACTCAGGCCAAAAAAAGACCGCATCAAAAAAGATAACAAAATAAAAAAGTTATGAATTTTTAAACATTAAGATATATGCTCAATCGTCGGAGGGTTAAAAAGGACTTTTTGAAAAATCTATACGACAAAAAAGGAAAAGAGAGTTGCAATCAGTTTTTATTTTTTCAGAGAACCTCTAAAACAGCAAAATGTTCCAAAATTGGCAGTCATTGGATTTTATAGCAGTTTTATAGCATTTGGAGAAAAATGAAAGTTGTGAATTTTCCTAGCATCTTCCTAAACAAAATAAACTATTCTATACCCATTTTCATCGTGAGCTATACAAAAAGTGTCAGCTACGTAGCGCAGGAGCAAATTGCATAAATGCCATTTTGAAAGTCGAAAGTTCGATCCGCTAATTTTTCATGTAATTTTAAAGGGATTTGTTTTCTCAACTTCTTTTGATTCACTAAAATTAAAATTTCGACTAAGCAGAGGTCGATTGTTGTACTTAACAAGTGATAAGCGACAAGTTACAAAAATAAAGGGAAAAATCAACAAATTGGCACATGAAAAGTGACAAGTTCACTAAAAAACCGACAAGTTTGTCACTTGTCGAAAAAACTTACTAAGCGAAAGAGGTTAGTCAGTTTTTCGACAAGTGACAAACTTGTCGGTTTTTTAGTAAACTTGTCACTTTTCAAGTGCTTATCGGTTTTTTCCCTTTATTTTTTGTAACTTGTCACTTTTCACTTGTCAAGTACAACAAGCGACCCCAGGGATCGATCTCTCTCCATAAGATTGCTTTTGCAACATTTGCTCATGCGCTACGTATAGAAGATACCTTTTGTAAAACTCGGCAGGAAAAGTGTTACGTTTTTTTACTGTCATTTCTCAGACTAATCCGATTGTTGTTTAACACTGAAATAAGCATCATGCAATACATATTATACAAAACAAGAAGTTTCAAAAACTGATTTTTATCAAAAACTAACCACTTTGAACAACATTACAAGATTGATCAAGTTGTGGCGTGGATCCAACCAAATGACTTCGGCTCCCACTCGTTTCGGCATAACCGGAATCTTGAAGTGAGACCTGTGAAAGATTGCGTGGACTTGGTGACGCAGAATCAAAAGTTGTATTGGAGGCTCGCCTGGCTCCATACTTGCACGTTGCCTGTTTAAGCGCCAGATAGACAGGGTCGACGTCGTTTCCTGAAAAATTTATGACTTTTTTGAATAAATTTGTATGAATTTTTAAATTTTTTATGAATTTTTAAATTGTAACGGATCTATGAATTTGTTTTTTTAATTTTTGATCATTTTATTTTTATAAAATTTAAAATTCTTGAATGTTATCTTTTAAAATTTTTGTGAACTAATGTTTGACCTTTAAAGAAAATTGGTTTTGACATTTTGACATCCACCCTCATAGATGATTTTTGAGATAGCCGGAGAGCATAAGTGACGACAATTTTCGGCATGGTACAATTTAATTAAAGGGATGCAATTAAGGCGGAAAAATTCTCTAGAGGAAAGTAGATAAAAAACATTGAATTTTTTAGCATTCCAGTATAAAAATTAATGAAACCATGTTTTAAATACTGTCAAATTCAAAATGAATTTTTTTCAAATTCCCACAAAAACGTGAAAATTAAAAATCGATTTTCTAATTTTTCCAGTGCGGTACCCCCCTCGATTGTGGTGTCAAGAATCTTAGAATTTCATTCTCTTCACAATGGTATATAGTGTGGGCGGTTTGGCTCACACGATGCTAAGTTAGTCCGACCACACAGAGATTACACGTTCTATATAAGAAGATGGGGAACTTTTAACCATTTTAATTATCAACATTTTTCCGTAAATTTATGCAAATTTTCCCATTTATAAAAGTTTAATCCAGGAAGTTTATATCACAAAAAAATTTTCGGTCCCGATTTTTCTCATGGGAAAGATTAAAACATTTATGAACATTCCCTTTTATTTGTGATATTCCAAAAATGGGCATCCATAAAAATTTGAATATTTTATGAGTTTTTTGGGTGTATTTTTCTTCTCGAGTTTCCCGTTACTTGTAATTAGAAAATATATGCATATTGTTCGCTTTTTTCACGAATGGATTAGCTTTGGTTTATGGTCGAAGTGTTTCTGTGAAATGAAACTATGGACGAAAGGGAGGAACAAAAAATTTTTTTTTGACATACAGAAATTCTCTTGAGATGGTTGGATTAAAGTTCTAATTTCATAGAAAACATAGAAAATATAGCTATGATAATTTTTTTCACAAAATGTACTTTTTCAAATGTGTAAAATTAAATAGGAGTTCTAATTATAAAAAAACTAAGGATCGATCATAGTTGAATCGTCCAGTGGGCTTTTAGATCCCTCTACAAAATACGATAAAGGGAAAATATAAAATTTCAATTGTTTTAATTAATAAAAATCATTTTGAAGCTTGGGAACTTTATAATCCTAAATATAAGCCTAAGCCCGAGTCTAACAAGGGAACATTTTCAGTAGTCAGTACGAAACCTATATTAAACTTAACTCAAAAGATAGTTGTTCAGTTGTAAGCCTAAGCCCAAGCTTGTATAATGGATAGAGCGCTTGTGGCCCCTATTATTGGCTAGCACTGCCGTCACAAACACCACCATTTCCAACCCTCGACGCTGTGCTACCATATCCAGTCCATAAAAAGTTATGGGGATTTTTTCCTCAGATGAACATCTTTTTTCGGAAATTTTTGGTACAAAAAATATATTTTCGACCATAAAATGAATTTTTCGACTACATTCTGGCCACACGCTTAATCGAAGCCATACCCCTTGTTGGTTCGAATCCCACGGGGGTAAAATGTTTTTGTCCATTTTTAAAAAATTCCACAAGTTTCAATATAAGTTTCGTACTGACAACTGAAAATGTTTTTTAAATGAACCCCTCACCCCCAAAATGGATGAACTTTAAAATCTAAATCTTGAGACGCCCCGCTATAGAGTCACGTATGATTTTTGCAAATTGATATTTCGCATGCAATCTTCAAAAAATAAATTACTATAAAATAACAAAGCTAATTTTTATCATTCTTTTTTTTAAACTTATTTTTATTCACAAAAATTCGTCATTATCTTAAATTTGGCTAATTTTCTTGTTTATTACGACTTGAAATTTGTTATTTTACTTCCTGATATCTAACCACATAAAAATATTTCCAAAATGTTGTTTTATATGTTCTTTGAAGGGTGTTAATTGCAAAAGATATTTCCGGATCTGTGTATGAATGTGTTGTTCTCAATTTTCGGAATGGGCGTCAAGAGAATAACTAGATAGATTAGTAACAAGAAACAATAAAGATTAGCAAAGAAAGATTTGCAAAAAAAATTTTAGATATTCTATATAGAAAATTCAGCGATAAATTTAAAAAATCATCTTTATTTTTAGAAAAATTACTTTGGAACCAAAATGGACCATTGTGTCAAAAATTAGCATCCATTCAAAAAATAGTGATGTATTTTGGTGTTTGATTTTTTAAAATACATAAAATATCAAAAAGATTCAGAAGTCAAAAATGGTATATGTTATTTGTATAAATACAAGTCGTGACTCGATGACAAAGTGGAAAGTGTCTCACTTTACAACTAAATTGTTGAAGTTCGATCCCAACAAGGTCAAATTTTACAAATCTATGACTTTATAGTCATTCATCCATCCATCATGGGGGTCATTTACCCCCCCCCCCCCCCAATTCATTCATCATATAAATTTTTGAAAAAATCGACCTTTTTTTTTGGTCGACAACATATAGCCCCGAGGTAGCTTGTCCCCCCCCCCCTTCTTGTTCATGTATGCATGTACCCCCCTAAAAGGCCATTCACCCATCCATCCTGAGGGACCGATGTACCCCCTACTGGTGACCTATGATTCCGACCCTGATGAGATCGAACTCTTGAAATGAGACATTAAGCCATACGCCCTCGCATACCGATCTTTTTTAATTGATAGTATTATAAAAAAATTTTGAACCTTTGGATAGATCATTCTCAAAATTAATATATTTAATCTTTTATTTCCTTTTTATAGCCCACTCAGAAGAATCCATTCAAGGTACTTCTGATTTTATATGTTATATTTCTTTTTTTTTAGACTATAAACTCACGTTTGAAGTTATTTCGGTCTTGATTAAATCGCCCTGAAATTTTGAACTTTATTCTTTATTATGTTGATAATTGGTTAATTCATAACTTCAAAGTGCAATTAATCCGTTTAAAAAAGCTTTTCTATTTAATGATGTGTTCAAAATTATTTTGGATGAATTATTCATAGGGGCTGTCTTAAATTACGTTTGCCAAAAGTTGGATTTTGGACCCCCTCCTCCGTTAGTTTTTTTCCTTAGAAAAATCTTAAAATTTTAATGGAGCGTTAGATTTTCAGAGGCCCCCCTCTCCCCTCTTGTCAAACGTAATTTAAGGACAGCTCCATACATGAAGATGTACTTTTTAAATACAAAATTTGAAACATAACTATTTTTGACTTTACGAAAAGATTCCGGAAATCCATTAAAAATTTCTGACTCTATAAAGCATGTCAAACTTCCGGTGACATATTTGACAATAAAAAAGTGCAAGCAAGTTTTAAATATATTTTTATCCTACGACTATAAACGTGTAATGTTTGCGATGATGTGATTACGATCTCAGGAGCGCTTGATTTAAACCCCCAACGATAAAAAAAAGTTGTAGGGGATAATGAGACAAAACAATCGACACCAATTTCATGAGAGTACCCTTTTTTTAATTTTTTTATTTCGTTGCTAGTGACTTAGCCAGAAATTTTTTAAGGGGGGTACCAAGCCTTTTTTCTAAAAAAATCTTAAGGGGATCCTTATGTTTTTTTGGGTCTTCGGCCCGTAAGGGGGTACCGGTACTCATGGTACCCCTCCCTGTGGCTACGTCACTGTCCGTTGCATAACAGAAATTTATGCGGGACAAAAATTCATTGCGTAACAGAATTCTAAAATGTTATTATAAGCTCATAAAATTTACACGTGATAGAGGGAGAAATTCAGCGCTCGGGAGGGGGAGGGGAAGAAGAGTCTTCATCTTTTTTACATCTCCGAGCGCAGTAGCGCTCGGCTTCCCGGTACTATTATTTGAAAGCAGAAAAAATATAAATGGTAGGATAATTTTCTAAAGAATTTTTTCTAGATATGATAATTAAATAAATATTTTTTCTTATTTTATATTATGCCCATTTTACTGTACAAAAAATCTTCAAGTATAGATAAAAATACATCCTTTTAAACATAGTAATTTTGTTTCTGTTTTTAATTTCCTACCTCATATACTTTTTAAGCATATAATTTTTGTCTTAGAAAACACCAATTTTATCTATTATAGACATACTTTTCATGCTAATAATCTTTTACGTCAGAGAGTCTCATGTGCAGCAAAAAATTAAGCAAAAAAGAAAGCTTAATGTTATCCATGCTAAGCATAGTAACATGTCTGTTTAATATTCCTGTAGCAAGATAAGAAATGATGCATTAGTAAATAAATTAACAAATCAATTAGGCAGTGAATTTTTATGATGTTATAATTTGGTATTATTTTTGAGTAATAAAAAAATTTTTTGTTGAATTTTTGAAATTGATACAATAAATATACTTATGACTAATATCTATGCTAGTCTAATAAATTTACGAAATATCTAAAACCGATATAAAAAATAACAACATTGAATTTCTATGCCTAGCAAATTATGTTCTATAGAATTTCAAGCAAATAATGACCATGAATCATGCAACAAAAAAGTGTATTTTGATTATAACATTTTTAAAAAATAAGAAATTTTTAGAATTTCTTCATACTCTTTTATAAAATTGATAATAAGGCTGATTATATCACGGTGTTTAAGCCTAAACCCAAGCCTAAGATTAAGCCTAAGCCTAGGCTCAAGCCTTTAGAGGATATTTTTCCATAAAATTACTTCAAAAAAGTATCAGTTTTTGGAATCTTGTTGATTGCGTCTTCCCGGGGGAAGAGCTCAAATTTTTTTTTCAAACTTTTCATATTTTACAAAAATTTGCACAAAACCCACCTTCTTCTTTCTTTGGAATACCATCAAGTGCATGCCCATTTTCTGTTGCATTCATATGTTTCTGAAAACGAAAAGCCAAATCAGATTGTGGACAACGTTTTAATATCCTCTTTTCTGAGGCTTTTGGAAGTTTTCTTCCGACTGTGGGTGAACTTGTCTTAGAATTAGGATTTGAGTTGGTCGAATAAAAATGATTTGATGGTTGATTTGGGTTTAAATTAAATGGACTGGTAGGCCCATTATCTGACACTATTGGAAATTGCCGTATAGGTGAACCTTGTTTAGGAGTATACATGATTATAGGTTGACTAGGGACATGTTTTAGCGGTGGTGGTAGAGGAATATCATTAGCGCGAAGTATAAGAGTGGGTTGTGAAGACCGATGAGGACTAGATCGAGGTCTTGGTGGTATAGGTGGAGGAATCGCTGGGAGTTTCAAACCAGGTTCATTCGAAAGAGATCGAAGTGAAGACTGTGAGTCTTGGCGAAAATTGTTGCGATTTGGGTTCAAAATATTGTCGGTTGGATGAGCAACATAAAGACTAGAACATTGGAGACTTGCACGGCGACTCATGTTTATAGGCTCTTTAGATTTTTTGCAAAGAAAATAAAATACACCACAAAAATTTGGACACTATCAGGCTCCAGCTGCTATCTATTAAATAAGTTAGAATTCGAACAAGAGTAAATAAAACACGATTTATGAGGAAAATAAGAAAAAATTGACAAAATCTCATAAAAGCTTTCAAAGGTCTCATGAGTGTTGTAAATATTTGCGGTTTTTTAAAGTGTTTTAAGGCTTGATATGTGTGATGAACTTTTAGGTCAAACTAGTGGCGTATTCAAGTGGGGAGGGAAGGGGGGGGGGGGAGGTTCTTGTTTCAAGAAAAATTGAAACCTTTTCCTTTGGGGGACAACGTTTTATAATTTTGAAATTTTTTTGAAAAAATGTCCATTTTCAAATTTTTCAATAAAAGGCACGGCGCACCAAAGAGGAAAAAGATGCAGACAAAGGTCAAAAACAAACAAAAATGTATATACTGGGCTTGATTTTCCCGCCAACGACCACACAGGGATGCATGTTGGCGAGAACAAGCTCAGTATATACTGAGTTTGAATTTTTCCTTGATCCCTCATGGAGTAAAAAATTGAAACTTTTTTGTCTCCAATTTCGATGATTTTTGTATCAATCGTCTTCTATCATCGCCCCCTACAACTTTTGCGATGGCACTATCAGTTTAAATCAAACGTTCCCGAGATCGTCTGACAAGCAGACATTCCGCGTTTAATATAATAGGATGTAACACCCAAAAACTTATATATGTTTCTAGATAAAGAACTCAAAAAAGACCCTTAAGCCTCTGCACTGAGTAGCCGTTCATTAAAGCTCCGCCTAACAAGAATATGTTTCCATTCTCCTCATTTGGAGCATGGAATCGTTGTCGCCAAACTGGCTAATAACTTGAGATATAGTTGTTAGCCAGCAAAGGAAATGCATTCATTTTTTGAGGCGTGAAATGTGAGAAATATATATATTTTTCGTCTCGACCTAGGATTACAGGATTAGATGACAAACGTAATAACTAGAGAATTTAATAAATTAAATGTGACTACGAAAACTTGGACGTCATAAGAAAAATGATTAGAAAACCATCTTCGATCTCTTTGGAGACAAAAGTGGCAATTAGGAAAAGTAGTGACGGCAGAAAAGTAGTGACGGGAAAAGTAGTGACGGCCGGAAAGTAGTGAGGGAATAGTAGAAATTCAAATTTTTTTCAAAAATTCAAAATTAGGGGTTATAAATTTTAACCCCAATAAATCATTTTTAGGGGTAAGTTTATGCGAGGGATCGATTGCGCGCATCGAAAAATTCTGAAAATTTTTTTCCGGGGTCAAAAAATTGAAAAAAATGCGTCAACATTAGGGGTTATAAGTTTTAACCCAAAAAAATCCCTTTTAGGGGTAATTTTGTGCGAGGAGTCGATTGCGCGCATCGAAAAAATCTGAAAAAATTTTCCGGGGTCATAAAATGAAGGAGAGGAATCGGTGTATTGAAGCGAAAATCAAACATTTTCGGGTTTTTATGAGAAAACCGTCGATTCTTAGGTAATAATCTTCTAGGGGTAATTTAAAGATTCAAAAAACAAACTTAAAAAATCCAAAAAAATTTCCTTGACCGTGTTTTGGGCATTTTTTTTACTTCAAACCCATGTTTTTGACTGTGTAGCTTATAACTCGAAATAAAGGCGAAATTTTCCATCTGCTGATTTTCGCTTCAATACACCGATTCCTCCCCTGAATCAGGGTCAAGGAAGAGTTTTCAAAGTTTGGGAATGCGCGCAATCGATTCCTCGCACAAAATTACCCCTAAAAGTGATTTTTTGGGTTAAAACTTATAACCCCTAATGTTGACGCATTTTTTTCAATTTTTTGACCCCGGAAAAAAATTTTCAGAATTTTTCGATGCGTGCAATCGATTCCTCGCATAAACTTACCCCTAAAAATGATTTGTTGGGGTTAAAATTTATAACCCCTAATTTTGAAAAAATTTTGAATTTTTGAAAAAAAATTGAATTTTTGACAAAATTCTGAATTTTTTGAAAAATTTTGAATTTATGACAAAAATTTGAATTTTCTACTATTCCCTCACTATTTTCCGGCCGTCACTACTTTTCTACTGTCACTACTTTTCTTCCGTCACTACTTTTCTGCCGTCACTACTTTCCTGTCACTACTTTTTCTGTCACTACTTTTCCTAATTGCCGACAAAAGTACACTAAATTTTAGGTTTCAACAAATAGTTGAAACCATAGTTTACCAATAGGGGGGAGGGGGTACGCCGGTCCCTGGATGGATGGATGAATAGCCTTTCAGGGGATACGGGGGTGGGTACATGATAAAAATTTTCAAAAATTATATGATGAATAAATTGGAAGGGGGTACACGAACCCTCATGATGGATGGATGGATGAATGACTATAAAGGTGGAAAGTCCGAGTATGAGTGGTAGGGGGGTACTGTACCCCCTTCGTGACCTATAGTTCGAACCCCGGCCGGTTCTTAAAGTTTTTGCATATGCAAGAATTTTTTCTCATACCATTAATTATGATTCATTATTATTTTTTCTCTTATATTTGAGCATCTTGAATATAGGTGAAAGAGATGGGGGGGGGGATGAAAATTTTCGAAAATTTGCGCGGAATTCCAACTATGTCATTTTTAAACACAAGTTTTCGCAATTTTGGTGGGGGAAACTTAATTAAAGAAACTTTCAGCTGCATATAAAATTCAAAAATATATATGATAAATGTCATGGCTTCAAAATTACGTCAATCATGAAAAAATGAGGTTTTTACAATAAAATTTTTCTCAAAAGACAGAATTAATAAGTGGGAAAATATTTTTTTAAATTTGTCTAATTTTGGCATTTTAGAAGGTCCAATCTTCTATATAAAATCTGGACTATGTGAAGTTAGAGGAAGTGATGATGCATTTCAATGGCAAAAAAACAAAATTTCGACCTTCAGTGATCGAACCCTTCCCATTTTTTTGACACTTGCTTCTAACTGCGGTGATCTATTTTGCTACGGATACCCTTTATATTGTAAGACCAAGTAAAGCATGTATACTCCTAATGCTGATCTTATTCATAAAAATGGTCTAGAGCCTTAGGAAATGGATTGGAGGGGTTCAAAAATTTATAAATTTTCAAATTTCTATAAAATTTTTACCTCTTTCTTTTCCGGAATCTGCTTGAACCTGTTCACCGTCTGCAGCACCCGAAACGCCGTTGACCATTTCTTCTTCGAATGCCCTCTATCATTCATAGCATCCATTTCTGTTTCTTTAGCTCCAGTTATTCCTTCACCAAACTATCGTGACACAGCACCTTCTTTCAAATAAATATGGAATGTGTTTGCTTTTTGCCGACCTTCTTAGGGACTTATTTTTAGAGGGCGTAAGCTTCTTTTTATGATTTTTAATGTGTGTTGTGATCTCCTCTGATGAAATTCGGATTACAAATGAAGTTGAGTAGCGTCTTTGTTGAATATTTGTGTATAAAATCGCTTTTTAATAAATGAAGTGATTTGACAAGTAAGAAAATAGTTGGATTATCGTCTAAAATAAGGGTGTGGATTAATAGAACAAAAGGAAATAGCATCATTAATCAATTTCATGTTTTAAAACACGGTGATTCAAAAGTTCGTTTGCAACAATTTATACCGAAATTCACGCCAAAAACAATGTCCATTTCTACAACATTGTGTCCTAAAGGCTTTTTATGTATAGAGAATCAATTCCCGCAAGAATTGAATGATGAAAACTTTTCTATAAGTCTGTATGAAGGATCGAGGACCAAAAGGATACAAGGATCCCTTGATCGATTATTGAGGGTCAAAATGGAGTAATCCGGAGAAAAGTCCAATAACCCGACCAGGTAGAGCTCGAAGCAGCTCAAATCTCTCGGATTTGTGTCAAAATTTTTTTGAAAGACATGTGCGACCCTTCCATTCGCCCGCTAAAATTATACCACTGATTGTATCAATACAAACAACTCTCAACAATCCTTAAAAAACTAAAGTAAAAGCAAATTGAGGCTATCAAAAGTTAAGCAAATAAACACTTCAATTTTTTCTATTTTCCGTTTTCACTTGGTATATTGGTAGATTACGGAGGAGTTCATATGAGCACTATTAACGATAAATTAAAGTGCATCGGAAACAAAGTGTCAATTTACACACTCCCATTTAAGATGGCTTACTAGTGGAAGATTAAACGATATGCAATAGCGGAAATCTTTAAAATCGCAAGAATTAAAGCAAAAATAGCTGATTTTAATGTATAATTTTCCACTCATATAGGTTTTCGCATACTAAGAACTCAAAACAGATCGACTCAGTGCAGAGTACTTCAAAACTAGTACCATATTATGAGGTTTTATGGATTTTATCCATGGCCAAGTGGCTAAAGCGCTCGGCATTTTGCATTCGACATTTTTATGCGGAGAACACGATGGACTATTATTTTTCCATAAAAATAGGAAAAATCGACAAATTTCAAAGGTATATTATCATTTTTTTCAATTTTTCTGAAATTTGTCATGGAAAAATAATAATGCCATCATATTTCCTGCATAAAAATGTAGATATGCAAAAATTTTCATGTCTCTTGAAAACAAAATAAAAAAGGACTGGCGCAGGATCGAAACCCGTGAGTTAATGCCGAGCGCCTTAGCCACTCGGTCATGAGTAAAACCCCCAAAAACTCATGATTTGGTACTAGTTTTGAAACGCTCGGCGAGCTGAGTCGATTAGCGACATTTTTTAAATTTTGACCCTTACCTACGCCTTTTTGGATTTTTTTTGTACGCAGTGACAGTTTTTTTCATGTAATTTTAACACTTCGAGGGCCGACCGGAAGAGGGACATATTTGGGGGTTTTCGACCATGCTGAACACGAATACGCTAA
>JAQGBS010000890.1:0-18317 GCA_034698545.1 Acrobeloides obliquus | reverse complement strand
ATTTAAAAAATTGATGTAAAAATCGATTTTTCCGCAAAAAATTCAAAAAAGTTTGTGTATTACAACGAAGAGCTTGTGACAAATTCAAAATTTCAAACGCAATTACCTCGAAAATTATAACGATTCAGAACATGCCGTAAAAACAAAAAAATGCTCCATTTTTCATGATCTTTCCGAATATATCATTTTTTCATATGATTATAAATTACTGGACTGTCACTTTAATAGCAAGTTTTGCTTAAACATAATTTGGATTTTTTATAAATTGTTGAGAGTCTTCTTGATTTTTTATAATTCTATGTGAATTTTTCTTTCGATTTGAATAACGAAACAATAGAACTATTCCAACAACGATCAGTATTATAGCAATAATAACTAGGAAACTGATGAATAACCCAGCTAATAAATACTTTTCCGTGAAAAGTTCTAAACATTATTTTAATGTTAGTCATTTAGACTGCTCGCTAATTGTCTCGAAATGATTTCGAGACTCTAAATGCGCCTTTAAACGTCTCGAATTACATGTAATTCGAGACATTTAGAGTCTCGAATCACATGAATTCGAGACACTTAGAGGCGCATTTAGAGTCTCGAAATCATTTCAAAACAATTAGCGAGCAGCCTTAAGAGATGAACATTCGAAGGTCCAGTCAACAAGTACTTAAAAATACCCTGTCAACGGTGCGTTTTTGAGTACTTCTTTTAAAAAATTCGCGAAAAATCGAGGTTAAATCGGATTTGCTCGAGCGACCACAAGCTGGGAACCTATATTTTTATTCGCAAATTTTTTTTAAATCTTCAAATTCGCCGAGATATGGTTGTTTGAAGTTGAACCAAAAACACAAAAATCGCTCAAACTTCAAAATTTGTCCAAAGATTTTATATTTTTATGAATAATGGCATTGACTCAAAATCATCATTAAAATCTAACCAATGCATTGATTTTCTAAATAAGTAAAGCCTGTGGCACGATTGAATACTTATGTGGATTTTTGATTGTTCAAGAAAGTGTCTCTCAATCATTACCTTCTGTTTCTTGAATATTAAGTGTGTACACAGAAATTGATGAACCACCACCGCAATACTCTGTATTATATCCAGAACAACGATATTCCTCACAAAGATAGTCGTCCAACTTGTTAAAGACTTGAAAATCAAATTCTTTTCCACAAATGCATTTTTCTTTTTGAAGACCTTAAAAATAGTAATTACAATCTCGCAGAGACGTAAAAACCTATTGGGGGGGGGGGTCATAGGCACACTTGTCGGACCCTCCCCCCGCTAATGGGGGTCAGATAACTAGCAACACGCAGCCTTTGAAAAATTCAACTAGCAAAAAATTTTTTCGCGCATGAAGAGCACGAAAATGTGAAAAAAAGCGAAAAATCTAAAAAATAATTCTATTCTATTTTAACACAAAAGGTCTATTTATAGTCATTTTTGTCTAAAAACGCTATTTTTAATCATGTTTACCCAAAAATGACATTTTTTGCTTAAAAATGCATTTTTTTAAACAAAATTTTAGTGCCCAGCGTCCAACTAGCGGTTAGCCCGCCTAAAAAATCTATCTAGCAGCTAGTCGAAATTTTTGGGGAAGGGGGTTCCAACACTTATGGTTTTGGCGGTCTATGGGATTTCAAGTGAAGGGAGGAGGTCCATTTGAAAAATTTTATGATTTTTTCCAAAGTTTTTTGCACATAAGGGACCCTTATATTTTTTGGATATATACCGATTTTAGGGGTACATGAAACCATAGGTGTAGCTAGGGGATCCATGGATTCATAACTTTATGAAACACTTGAAATAAGGTGTGGCGGCAGTATCCGCCACAGGTTCTGCCCTCAAGTGAAGACTTGTTTTGCTAGGCATAAAAAGGCAGTTCGGTGAACAGCCGTATATGTGAACATTGTATGCTTATTATATTTAATAAAGGGCACTTGTACGTCTGATCCAACCTCTATAAAGGGTTCAACAAATCTATGAAAAATACTTGAAATAAAATTTTGCAAACAACTGGAATAATTTTTTAATCATTGATTTTTTAAAATTGAATGTATTTTTTATTATTTTTAGTTAGCTCGGTGCAGTACAGTAGTCCTTTATAAATACCGGACACTTGGTCGACCAGACAGTTAATCGACTCGGGCCAAAGCCTAAGGCCTAAGTTTAAGACCTAAGCCTAAGCCCCCTGTCAGGTCGACCAACTGTCCGAGTCGGCCAACTGTCCGGTCGGCCAAGTGTCCGAGTCGACCAACTGTCCGACAACGGTCCTTTATAGCTTACCAGCGTAATTGTAACCCCATTTTTTACAATTTATCGCACAATAGAACGGGCTATTGTCATCATATTGTTTTGCCGTATAATTGTCTTGAAACAGTAAGTCGTTCGTGAAACATCCGATATACGTATAATATAATAATGGCATGCCTAAAAATAGATTGTAATCAGGGTTGGGATTTCCCCGGAGAATTTTGGGAAATCTTTTTCCCCAAAATTACTTGGTTTGAAAAGATGTTTGTCCATTTTTAAGCCTCGTTGGTGCAGTGGCAAAGCAGTGGCTTCATGGCCACAAGGTCGAGGGTTCGAATCCTGCTTGGAACCAATTTGGTTCCAAAATTGCCCAATTTGGCTCCAAGTGGGATTCGAACCCGCGACCTTGTGACCGCTGAGCCGCTGCTTTGTCACTGCACCAACGATGCTTGAAAATGGAGAAACGTCTTTTCAAACCAAGTAATTCTGGGGAAAACATTCATTTAGAATTCTCCATATAGATTATCATGTTTTGGAGGGCTAGGGAGGCTTGATTATACTATCTGAGTAATTATAACACTCACCATAAAGTTTGCGAATAGCCTTGATTTCGTCCAACTTCAAATGCGGCCAAAGGTAACCATCGTGGCTTTTTGTAGCCGGTCTTAAATATTGTCTGTTCATAATATTATTTTCATGTTCATTATAATGACCTAATCCGAGTGCATGTCCTAAAAGGTAACAAAAATTCACAGAAACATAAGAATAATATTTTATGAAATGACCCCTTCAGCATACACTAAGAGAATATCGCTCTCCGGTACACAAGATTTGTGCAAACTGTCCCTTTAGAGAGATCATTTTTTTAAATTTTTGGGTTCAAAACTCATAAAAAATCACTAAAATTGTCTTTTTCGCCTAGCCCTTTATACAAATTTACCTATTTGATGCATAGCAACTGTAACAAAATCTATATTGTCGTATCTAAATTGAATTTGTTAATCATATTTTGATCAACAAATAATTTTACTTACAGCCATTTATCCATTTGTACATATCTCCACTTTTCATCCATATCAAAATGAATTGTAGTGCAAGGCATTTCACCTATACAATGGGCAATTTGACCGCCTGAAAAGATGAAAGTAAAAATATCATATATTTTTTGGAGCATAATTACCCCGACCGTCAAACGATATGCTATCGTTGTGGTCTTTTCTTTTAAATCCAATAACAATGTCAGCATTAGTATTATTTGTTTCGGAAAACTCTATGTTAATGATGTTGGACCAATGCCAAAAAGCGGTTTCTAGGCCCTTTCTAAAATAAAGATATCGGACTCTCAAGCTTGGGTTAAATTAAAAGTTTTTACTTTGTATCTTCTTCAGACATAACATTATCATAAGATTCGATAAAATAAGTCAAATGATTTTTGTTCCATTTTCCATGTGTGCCTATAAATCATTATCGAAATATACTTTTCATGTTATAATTAAGGTTATCTGGGTCCCGATCCCGAAATTCCGATGATTTTAATCCCAAAAATGGCCATTTTTGGCGATTTCAAGATACGGTTGAATCCCGATTCCGAAATCAGGAATTCCGGCCAGGGTTTCACGTGGGAATATTCCCGATTCCCGTTCACCGGAGCGTGGCGACAGTTGAGGACGAGCACTTGAGGATGAGACATTTGAGGACGGAACATTTGAGGAACAAAGGTGGGATATGTTTTTTAGGCCCTAAATAACACCTATCAAATATTCCGCCCTCAAATGTCCCGTTTACAAATGGCCGTCCTCGAATGTTCCGTCCTTAAATATCTCGTTTTCAAATGTCCGCCCTGAAGTGCCCGTCCTGAAGTGTCAAGTCCTCAAATAGACATCCTCAAATGTCTCATCCTCAAGTGCCCGTCCTCATCTGTCGCCACGCCTTCACGGGAATTTGGGAAAGTTGCGGGAATATTCCCATTGCCTGACTTGTCTGATACTCAATAAAATTGTGTTTATTGAAACGATTGGTAGGACAATGGAAGACAAATTATTGGTCGAGAAACATAAAATGATTTTAAAGGACATCAGGCAACGATAGGTATCGATACCACTGATACTGTATCGTTGCCTGATTTTCTTTAAAATCATTTTATGCTTCTCACCAATAATTTGTCTTCCGTTGTCCTACCAATCGTTTTAATAAACACAATTTTATTGAGAATATCTAAAAATCCCGATTTTAGAATCCCGACCACGATGAAAACATCCCGATTCCAACAACCCTAGTTATAATCATCGATATACCTAGTTTCGGAGTAAAATCTTTTGTTCCACAGAATTTTTCATCATATGAAGACAAGCTTCTTTTGGTTCGATTTTGTGTTTCATTCAAAGTTTCTCCAATTTCAACCGACTCTAAAGACTCGGCAAAAACTCCCAGCTTTATTAAAAACAAAAAGGGCAGAAAAATAAAAAGCTTCATGATTTCTTAGCAGTAACAAAAATGATCATTTAACGCGGAAGTGGTCGCTTTTATATTGTTTATGAATTTGCCTGTTTTCGTTTTATTTTATCTTGAGTGAAATTACTCAAAAATTGTCAAAATTAGTCAATTTATGTGTATTTTAGATTTATTTTCTGTCAAAAATATTAATACCTAGAATGATAAGAGTGCATTGATAAGAAAGGTAAGATCACGAGACATCTGAAATGGGTAAATACATAAATAGCTAAATCAAAGAGAAGTAAAAATCGAAAACAAAATTAGCAAAAAAATCGCAAAAGTGTACTTTTTCGAACACCCTATATATCATATAGCAAAAACCATATAAGATAGCCAATGGTGTAGCTAGAAATCTCGTTTTTCAGCTGAAAACGCTCAGAAAATGACGATTTTCGGTGAAAAGATGGCAAATTTTTGGCATTTTTGTTGAAAAAATAGATGATTTTAATAGAAGAGACCCCTTCGAACGGGGACGAGCGCTTTTTGATCACAACGGATCTCGGCCTTCGACCAAGCTCCGTTGGATCCAATATGGAAAATCGTTACATAAGTGTCAAATTCCGACAGTTTCGGTGTCTAGGGGGTTTAGCTATCGAAAAACACGAACACTGGCGATTTGCGATTGCTTCACCGTACTCCTCCCCTGTACTGGGTCCTATACGAGCTCAGCCTGACCGTGTTTTGACCGAAACTGCCGAACTTCGACACTTATTAACGATTTTCCATGTTGGGTTCTTTGGACCCTAAAGAACCCAGTACATGCCCTCCGAAAAATTTTCATCGCTCAATTCTTGCGGGAATCAATTACTCGTACGTAAAAATCCCTGAGCGCAAAATTTTGTTGAAAATAGAAATTGTTTTTGTTGTGTTAATTCGGTATAAAATGTTGTGACAGAACTTTTGGACCACCCTGTATTATGATCAACAACATTTCTTTTACTAAAAAAATACTGGGTGTTCAGAAACAAATGACTTTTGAAATTTTTTTTGCTAATTTTCACCGATAAAGGATTTTTTCTAAATGACTTTACTAAAATGACCCTAAGGAGGTTTTACTACAAGGTGAGTAAAAAAATGCCACTTTTTGAGATTTTTTTAATGGTTTTTAGACCCGAAAATTTTGTTCTAAAAATGACGAGGGGTAATTTTATGTGGAGAATCGATTGCGATCATTCCTAAAGCCTGAAAATGCTTCCATGAACCTGATTCAGGGAAATTAAGATGTGTATTGAACAAAAATGATATAAAAATTCCGTTTTTCATCGGAAAACTGATTATCCAGGAGTTTTTCTATGCGAGAAATAGATTGGAAATATTTTTGAATCGTAAAAAATGATTACTTGACCCAGAATCAGGATCAAGAAAGCATTTTCAGGCTTTGGGAATGTACGCAAACGATTCCCTGCATAAAATTACCTTCTCCGCTATAGCTCAAAAATCAAAAAACTGTCATTTTCCCTATAAAATTGGAGTAATTGGCAGATTGACATCACCATAAGGACCTTTTTTTAGAAACACCCTTTGGATGTTTCTAGTCTAATTTTTTCTAAACCTAATTTAATCCTCGAGTTATTTAAATAAAGTAAGATGGTAAAATATTAGGTGCGGAAATAAGTTTCTGGAATTTCATTTTTGTATAAGATTCTTGTTGAGAAATAGTTTAATTTTAATATTATTCCACTTTTTAAAATGGAAAAAAGTAAAAAACGGATTCGAGAGCTAATTTTATACGAGTACCAATTGGGACATACAGCATGGAAGCTAAAAACAATATATGTTTGGCACAGGGTGAACATGCTGTTGGTAAAACGACAGTGTTTGAATGGTATAAAAAATTTCGAAGTAGTATGTTTGATTTAATTGGGCTGGTTCGTAGTTCCTCATGCTCCCTATTCTCCAGAGAAAACCCCATCAGATTTTCAGTTGTTTCGAAGTTTGGAGCATTTTCTCTGAGGAAAAGTCTTTAAGAACGAAGAAGAAATTCGTCAAGCATTGGATGAATACTTTGCATCAAAAAACGTGGATTTTTATTGCCGAGGATTTGAAAAACTGCCGGAAATTTTTAGGAAAAAATGATAGATTATAATGGAGAGTATTTTGTTGAATCAGTTTTTTTGTTTTTTATGTTTTGAAGTTGAATAAAAATTTGTTATTTCCAAAACAATAAAATTCCAGAAACTTATTTTTGCATCTAATAAAATCTGATAAATTTGACGCAATAATTTGCAAAAGTAAAGTTCACACATTAAATTACTTACATCTATAGATCAAGTATAAAATTAGTACGTTAAAAGTGTGGGAAGTTTCTGCTAAACACAATCGTTCGCAGATCTTTACTATTTTTATATAATTTTTAGACTCTTTCTCATAAATAAAACATTATATTTAATCATCAAATTTTTTTATAATTTAGAAAATAGAATTTCTTATATTTTTACGTATCAAAAGATGTTTATCAACTAAATCATTAATTAAAAATTAAAATGGCGTTTAATACTGCGGATGAGAGTATTCCTGTGTTGATTTTTCGTATTATGCTGGGTTTTATAGCTGTTATAGGAAATAGTGTCATTCTATACATAGCTTTACGGTTTAACAACTTTCGTTCATCAATATGTAATTGTTTAATAGCTTTGTTAGCATTTGGTGAATTTATCGTAGGTACATATTTCTAATAAACAATGAAATCCACCAAATCAAAAAAAATTTTCAAATTTTCCCGTCAAATTTCCTCAAAAATTGTCCCTCTTATTATACTAAACTTTTTTGACGTTGCTCCACAACAACGTTAAAAAAATTTTTAGGCTTCGGTATAATGATCCGCGCTTTTTATACCATATATATAGCAGCATTAAACATTACGTCGTATAATCGTTTTAAATGCATGGCGATATCTTTACCTCAAATTTTTGGCGTAGTATTTGGACAAACCATTCTGTTATCAATGGCTATTGATAGATTTATGGCTGCCCGAAAACCTACAGAATATTATAAGTCTAATTCAAAAGTAAGTACTAATCGGCAGCGGTGTAAAAGAAGGTCCGGTTCGGGGGGGGGGAGAAAGTCTGGTGAAAAACGTCATTTTTCTTAAGAAAAACTGGCAAAATTCCTTAAAAAGTGCATTTTTCTGACATAGACTCGGATGAAACGAAACGAAAGGTTTGAAACGATACGAATAAAACGATGTCCCTTCTTTTGCGCCGCTGCTAATCAATATATTTTACGTATTTCTTAGAAACCGATATTTATAACGTCCTTTGTTGCATTTATTTTGGCTTGTTTCTTTTCATTTCTTTCTTTATGGAATCTTGGGAATACACCGCCTTTACAATGTTCCAATGATGGTACAGCGAATGTTATCTTCATTAAGCTATGGAAAATATTTACAATAACTGTTGCAGTTTTAATTTTTGGTAATTCTATAGGGTGTTCAAAAAATCATACTTTTATGATTTTTTGCGTAAATTCATGACACACATTAGCAACTCTCCTCCAATTTAGGGGGGAGGTAGCCACGCAGCGCGCACTAAAAAATCTGGTCCGTCGCGCAAAAAAGGAGCGTGCACTCGGTCCTCCAGTTTATAAAACAATTTAAATTTTTTTAAATTTTAGCCGTATATATCTCTATGATTTTCCTACTTATGTGCCGAACAAAAGTTCTTAACCTTAACGTGGCGATATCATTGAAACGACAACGAAAAGTTTTCGTCTCGATTTCATTAATTTTACTTTCATATGCTTTATTTTGGTGTTTACCATTATTTATAAGTTCCATTCTCTATGTATCTTATCTAAATTTACAATTAAATATGATAATTTTAGCATTTCTTTACCGATCCGGTTCTTCAAGGTTATACCTCTTTAATTGTTGGTCTATGCGCGGGTATGAACTCATGTGTTGGTCTTTTTATTTATTTGGCAAAACATCAAGAAATTAAAGAAAATTTTCGAAAAATTCTACCAAAATTCGCAAGATTTGATCAAAAACAAACAAGAGTTACCGAAATCCAAAATTTTGAGCCAATGGTTAGATCGACGAGAACAAATTTATAATTAAAAAAATCTTTTGAATACGCTATTGACGATCAGTGTGCTCGAATATAATTGTTTACCATGCATTTATTTATTGATTTTTTGGAATAAATGCAAAAACTTGATGAGACTTATCTATTTTTTCATCTTCTTTGATGGTTCTTTCATTTGTTCACTATACGAGGGTTTGCCAGCAGCGCCCATTCATCGAAAATGGGAAATCAAAGCGAAAATTTTGTATAAATTAGCGTTTTATGTAATGCCATTTCAAATTTGTTGTTGGTCATAATTTTCTACAATGAACGTAAATTGTCAATTGAAAACGAGTCCTTCAAAGAGATACGTATGCAAATGGGATGGTTGTGGTAGTCAATCTGATACAAGTCTAGAATTGTCAAAGCATTTCTTCTCTAGCCATGCATGTGGGTGTATTTTTTAAACTAATAATGATTTTTTAGTAAAAGGATCCAATGTTTGTCGCTGGACAGATTGTCAAAAAAGGTAAACCATTTAAAAAGGCTGCGATGGTATCAAATTTTTAGCTTTCGCCATTGGGCTATGGTAAGAAACCACTTAAAATCCACTCATTTTCGACCTGATTTTTTAAGAGACTTTAAAGAGTAAGTTATATCAGGATCCAGCAAAATTTTTGATCACAGTGTCCATTTAGTTTATATTTTAAACAATTAGGCAAACTTTTTTTTATAAAATTGTAGATCGCCGGATGATTCATCTTTTGAATACAACTTATCCTAGAAAATTTTATAAAGAAACAAATTTATAGAGTCCATAACACTTTTTCCTAGCGCCCTATAGCCTTAGTTAGTGTCTATCAAGGCACTATAGTGTCCATTATATACACACTAGCAACAAGTGACTGTTTCTAGGATAAACTATATTAAAGATGAGTCATCCGGGGATTACGATTTTATAAAAATCATTTTTCTTAGTTGTTTAAAATATGAGCTAAATAGACACTGTGATCAAAAATTTTGCTTGATTCTGATATGATAAAAGTTTCTAAATAAACGAGCTTTTAGAAACCAACCTTCAAGCTCTAACCAAACATCTGAATCTAATGATTTATCAAAAGAGGCTTCTGTTTCTTCACAGAGCGGGAATAGTTTTTCAGACTTCATCTTGCCACCGTTACAAAATATTGAATGTGGGCCAACTGAAAACATTAAATTCGATAATTCAGACCCATCTCCCCAATGTCATAAGTAAGATATTGCACGCAGTGTTTTCATGACATCATTTTTTAAGGTTGACATTGACATGGCATCGTGACATTGACGTCAATGTGTCAATGTCACTCTCTTGATTTGACGTCATTGTCATTTTGTGAATGATGTCACTGTCAATGTACAGCAATTTTTGTTATTCTTTTGACATTGACGTCATTCAAAAAATGACATGTCAATGTCATTTCAAAAATTTAAATGTCATGTCATTTTCGTTGCCACTGACGTCATGAAAACACTGATTGCACGTATATTTTATCGATAAAAATGTTTAGCAAAAGCCATAACTCTCATAAAGAATCGAGTTCGTCTGATCCACTCTTGGTCGATAATGATGCTGAAAGCCTCAAGAGCCAAGTAGAAGTGTTGACAAACGAAAAAGATAAACTTCATATCCAAAACGCTGAACTTTTCGACCGTTGCAGAAATTTACAATCCCAGATAGAATCGAATGTTTGTGTGATCTGTATGGATGAAAAGGTAAGGTTAAAGGCAAATTAATCATGAATCGTTTTAGAGACAAGTAGTGTTTATGCCTTGCTGTCACTTCGTTTGTTGTTCAAATTGTTCTCCAAAAATTGAACGGTGCAGTATTTGCAGATTGGAAATCGCTGGGAAGATTCGAGTGTTTCATAGTTGAAAATGAATTGATCAAATGAAGAAATGAAATGTTCATAACTTTTTTGAATATTTTTATATTTTTAGTTTTTAATAATAAAATTGTCCTCGCATTTATGTTTTAGACCTACTTAATGTCATTCATTTAATTTGTGTTTAGAGATTTGGGGTCTTAACTTAAAAGCACTAACCTTTTATTTCACCCAAAAGCATAACGGATTTCCGCCAGGTCTATGCGATCGGTCTCGTGGAGTAAACGTTACCAAGCCTCTGAATTCTCGTGATGCTGAACTAAACGGCCTAAAATAGGGAAGTAACCGTGAGTGCAAACCCGATAAAAATATCAAACTGAAACTTTCTTTAACTTTATTTGAAATTCACAACCACAAAAACAATACAAAATCATATTAAAAGTTTAGCAACACATCTCATAAATAATAAATATTTAAAGAAAAGGTACAGGGAAAGCTCTTTAGAGAAAGAAGCTTTCCAAACTTTTGAATTTGCAAAACGCCAGCAGCAAGATTGGAAAGAAGTAAATTAACGTGGCACAGTATGAAAAACTAAACGCAAGGAGCTAATGGAACAGCAGCCAGCACAGAGCTCGCAACCGTTGCACCAAAAGACCTTTCACAAAAACACGATAAGATAACAACGCAATGCGCGATAAGAATAAATGCACAATAAGAATGCGATGCAATGTAAAAAGATGCGACGTAATGTTATGTAAAAAACCAAAACGCGATAGATACAAATAAACTGAGAAAAGAGATGACAAAATGAAATTATAAGGAACAGAGTTTTCGCGCTAATATACAAAACAATTCAAACCATAAAGAGATTATTCTAAATTGATCTTGTTGTGGCGCATTCTTTAAAAAAATTTGAAAATTGAAATTTCATATAGGAACGCTGTCCAGTTTATGAAGTATCATACGTCCGTAAAAAGTTAAAAATACAAAAAAGGTCAATTAAACGTTGTTTGATACTGTTACATGATTTTGAGTACCAGGATTGTTAATAGTTTTGTTAACAGTAGAAATAACAATGACATTATTTTGTTTCTTTTTCACGCATGGCACTAATGCGTGTATTTGCCTCAAAAATGCTTTCTTATATTCACTGCTAAAAGCTCTTTAATATGAAAAAAGACTCTATTGGTCTATACCTAAACATAAAATAGATGTAGTAGTTTGCGTTTGGACCAATGTTTTGTAGAATAAGCACATAGTCACCATACCAAAATAGAGAAGGAGTTGATAGAAAGCAAATAAGAACAGCAAACATTATAGGATAGCCTAGAACTATTATGAGCATAATGATGGTTAATGATTTCATTATGCGACGGGTTTGATCGCCTTCTTCTAAAATAAATGTGTTAATGAAACAACTGATCTAAGATAAGATCTTCTTAGAAAAATCTGATTTGATCAGATTTTCTTAGGACCGCGGAACTGGTTAATACTCAATAAAATTACTTTGATTTTTCAAAATTATCACCCATATTACAATATACTCGCAAATTGTTAATACACTGAAACCAATCATAACCCAGCTTCTTGTAGTATTGATATAACTTGGTGTCAACGCGTCAATGTAACAAAGAAGTGTATTGTTCTGATGATTTCGTTCGTTGGAACTTGTTATAAACTGCATGTTTTGATAAGACAATGTCAACAAATAGATCATCGGTAAGCAAGACATTAGAATGAGGATAATAGAGGACTGTTTTTGAGATGTGTATCTATAATAAATTCTTTGTAGGCTTCGAATTCGGACCTAGATACGGAACCAGAACCTGAGGCAAGATTTGGATAATGAAACTGCTCTATGCACTCATAATCTGATCGGAAGATGCTCTGAGGCGTTCAGAATATTCTCGAATTGCTCGGAGAAATCTGGTTATCGGATCGCTCCGAAGAGGCTCGGAGAAGCTGATAGGAAGTGCTCGAAATCGTTCGGAAATCCTCGAAGGCACTTGTCAGAGACGCTCGAAAGCTATCTGGATTCGCTGATATGAAGATGCCTGGAGGCACTCAGAGGCTGATTGGAGGCGATCGCTACTCTGAGACGCTCAGAATCTTCTCCAATTAAGCTGCTCGGAGTCGTCCTGAAGTAATCGAATCGCTTGGAAGAGGCTCTGAGACACTGATAGGAAGCGCTATTAGAGTTAGCACCAGTGGCGCAAAGAAGGGGGGAGGGAGCTTCTCCCCCCCCCCCCAATCTGAAAAATGACAAATTTTTCCTAATGGTCCTCCTTATGTTTTTGCTCAAAAATTTTTCTATAAGACTTCCTCCCACCAAACCGAAACCCACTTTGCGCTGCTGATTAGCACTGCTTATTAGCTCTCGAAAAATTCTCAAAGGATTGATTGAGGGCTCGAATCCTGGTTGAAAACCGCTCGGATCTTCCCACCCACCCACCCCCTCACGGAGCATCGTTAGGCACTCGATCCCTTTATATTACTTTATTGGCATTAGAACGCATAAAAGCCTATCGAATCCTATTGTAAACACCATAATGATCCCAATAAAATAGCCAAAATATGGAACGACCATTATATACCAACAAGTGGAACGCTCTATTAAAGGATCTGTTAGTAATAAATAATATAGCTCGATGATATGATTAAATTGACCAAAAATGTCCATTAGAGCAGCAAATGCAATCAAAATGTTGCAGCAATATTGTAACGATCTAAAAATTAGCTTATGTCATAATGAAGTTCCGATGCCGATGCGCCTCTTTGCGCTAAAAAAAAGCAAAGAAAAAAAAAGAAAGATTTGTTGTTGATAAAAAGTGAGGCCTAATGTGCTCTAAAGCCCAAACCTGAGAATTCACCCGACGCCTAAGCCTCCAAAATCTAACGTCTAAGCGGAGCATCTGCGCTTTGCTGATACAGGCTCGGCCTCGCTTTTTTAGATCGATACAGGCTCGGCCTTGCTTTTTTTGGGCCGTTGATAGCGTTTAGTCCATTGTGGGCGCCTTCGGCCGATGTTAGGGTCTTCTGCCGATGTTGGGTGCCTTTTCTTTTTTTCTAGCCCAGCTTTTAGCCACAAAGGCCAGGTTCGGTTCTCGCTGTCAAAGAATTTTTTTGCTTTTTTACAAAAATTTTAGTTTTTTTTTAAAAATTTTTTGCTATTTTTTAATTTTTTAATGAATTTTAATCCATTTTTTAATTTTAACCCATTTTTTATTTTTTGCAAAAATTTTAATTTTTTGCTGGGGCAAAACTTTTGAGTACAGCTTGGAATCGAACCTGAAGGGAAATTGATACGAGAGTCTTAGCCACTTGGTCACGAGTACTTTATAATCTAACAATTGTAAGTCATTAAGTTTAAACTATAAGACTTGCGTAAAACATGATATGGGGCTAAAAAATTTTCCTTGAAGGGTTCCCATGATTGGAGTGTCATTTTTCTTCTCTCACTGAGCCCTATCAATTGGTATAGGTGGTGACGGAATTGAACTTAAGGTGACGGAGATATCTATTGTTGTTAAGCAAAGAATTCTGTACTTAGATAAACCACACTTACGATCGGTCTTTGGGAAATTAAACATACTTGTTCATTACAGTTGCCACTATTATACAAGTATTTCCATAAATGCCAAATATGGCCATAGCAGTTAGTATTGCTTCTGGAGGAATCAAAATGTCTAATATGCCCATTTGTAAACGATCAACTAATAAAAAAAGTAAGATTGTTAATTTTAATCAGGATACAAAACTTGCCTCAAGTTGAAGATCGAGTTGTTTGGGTGGATCTTTTAGCGTTAGAGGTGGTTTGATAGGCGCTTTAATAAGCTTAAATATCGACTAGATCGAGCTGGTTAAACTTGAATTACGCAAGAATGAGGGCCCTAAAATAGGTAAACTAGCACATATCCCAGAGGTCTAACACGATTAGAGCGCATTCCCGAGGCGTGAAAATGCTTCTTTGACCCGGATTTAGGGCCCTGAAGTTAGGTGTATTGAAGCAAAAATCGAAAAAATTCCACTTTTTACCGTAAAACCGACTTTCCATAGGTTTTTCTACAGAGTAGCCAAAAAAAACCGGATTTTTGCGATTTTTCGTGCAATTTTTTGCAAAGAAAATTTTTTGAATCTTTGCAAAAATGACTTTTCTAAGGGTAATTTTATGCAAAAAATCGATTGCGCACATTCCCGAAGGGTAAAAACGCTTCCTTGACCCTGATTCAGGGAAAAAATTTCGATTTTCGCTTCAATACACCCACCACCTTCCCTGAATCAGGGTCAAGGAAGCATTTTCACGCTTCGGGAATGCGCGCAATTGTTTGCTCGCATAAAATTACCCCTAGAAAAGTCATTTTTGCAAAAATTCAAAAAAAATTGTTTTGCAAAAAATTGCTCGAAAAATCGCAAAAATCCGGTTTTTTTGCCACTCTGTATGTGAGGAATCGATTGCGCGCATTCCCACAGATCAAAACACAGATTTCAAGAATCGAGAATGCGTACAATCGATTCCTCGCCTAGAAAAACCTATGAAAAATCGGTTTTCTGGTAAAGAGTGGAATTGTTTCGATTTTCGCTTCAGTACACCCAACTTCATGACCCTAAATCTGGGCCAAGGAAGCATTTTCACGCCTCAGGAATGCGCGTAATCGATTCTCTGCATAGAAAAACGAGTGAAACGACGCTTTTCCGGTTACAAACCAAAAAATTTTTTTCGGCTTCAGACGCCTGTCATTTGGGGTCGCTATTGGAAACTAGTAAAAAAAGTTCAAAAATTAGTATATTTTCCGACTTTGTATTATAGCGAAAATCTGAAGTTGCCGGATTTTAAAATTTACATAAAAATTTTCCTCATACGTGTTTCTATAATAAAGAAAAAACCGCATCGAAAACGGATTATCAATTGCGAAGGTAGAGCAAAAATACCGAGCGCCAATGACTTCTGTCCGGATCTAATACCGTATTTCCTGTAATATACGCCCCGGGCCGTTAATTTTTCAACCCCCCCCCCCCTAGAAGAGAGGGGGGGGGGCGTCAATTAGAGGGGACATTTATTTTTCAACCCCGTCCTCCCCCAGTTACTAACATCAACCAATAAAAAAATCAATAAATTTTCACCAAAAATCTAAAAATCTTCTAACAATCAACATCAGATAAAACTTGGTACAAACCAATACAAATTTAAAATTTAAAAGATATATTATTTATCATCAACAAAAATCAAAACAAAGCTATGACAAACAAACAACAGAGGTATCCCTGTTAAAGCCATCCATATTGTCTTCGTTAAAATCAATTTCTTCGAGAAGCTCAGCTAACTGCTCTTCCTCATCAACTTATTGCTATTTCCCTTTTCGAATTCTTCAAGGTTTTCATTTTCATCTTCGGTTGTCAAGAATTCTATGTCTTGTTTGGTCATGTTGATTCTTTTATCTAAGAAAGGGATCGTGATATAAAAATTCTCATTAAGAAAAGAAAAGAGAAAAAAACATGATAAAAAACGCTATTTGCTCAAGTTTTAGATTTGCTGAGCATTTTTAACGGTTTTGGGCATATCTGGAGGTGGTTGATTTTTAAACCCCCTGGAGAAGGGGGCGTATATTACAGGAAATACGGTAATATGAAAAATATGTTTTTAATCTAAATACCTATATTCAATACCTATACACCACAAGAACTAATTATTTTTGACAAAAAATGCTTTTACTTGACTACCAGTTTTTAAACACCTGCAAATGGTTATTGAATTCCATTCTTATGATGTGACAGAATTCAATAACACAAATGGAACTTTCTATCAACAACACCTGAATTTTTTAAATTACCAGTTAAGGCAATAATTGGAAAATTATTTCTGTGAAAGCGCAAAAATTACTTATTTAAAAGTCCAACCTGGGCGGCTTTCTACCAAAGAGGTTATACTTGTCATAAATTAAAATCATGTGCCCTCACAAATTAAGTCCCCATACAAAATTTCTACCCTCACAAATCCACCTCATCCAGGGCGCAAATAGAACCAGGGGCATCTAGGTAAAAAAATTTTTTTTCAATTTTTGGACAATTTTTTCTATGAAAATTGGGCAAGGTAAATTTAGTCCGTGTGCCCTAATATTTAACTGGGCGCGTGAGAGGTGATACAGTGAAGATTGTACCAGTCAAGTATCAAGGTTGGCGGGACCCCGAAATCGGGATATCCCGACCAGGGATATTAAAACTAAAAATTTCTTTGAATTTGAGTCTGAATTTTATTTTGAGATCGAGTTGCCAACCCAGTATTTTGAAGTAAAAATTGCTACTTTATTTATTGAGAATAAATCGATTGGTGAATGATAAAATTTTATTTAAAATTGTAACAAATAAAATTTTTAAGAAAGATTTATTGATTAGTTTGATGATTTTTCTTTACAAATCGACGAGAATTGTAATTTTTTGAACATGTTGGAAGTTTTGGCACACAATCAGAAGATAAAAGATTCGTGTAAACTGTTGCTAATTCACAACCAACATAACTTCCAATAGAATTACAATATTTTTTGAAAGCAAACGAGAAACACCGCACATATTGGATGAATTGGCTAAAAATTTAGAATGAAACAAATAAGGGACATCCATAAATTACGTTTGCAAGGGGAATGGTCTGTGATTTTCTAACAGTTGCTAACAAGGAAGGGGGTTGGCTGAGTGATAACGTTTACAGGGTGTCCGGAAATAAACCGACCCCCCATAAAACAGTTGATTTTGTTTGAATGTTTGGTTGGAGTTAAATTTATACAGTTTTTTAGTGTTAAAAATGAAAATATTTCGTCCTGCTATTATTAGAATGCACGAACGAGGTGTGAGCAAGCATAAGATCGCCGAACTTCAATCAAAAGTTCAAACAAAATCGACTGTTTTATGGGGGGTCGGTTTATTTCCGGACACCCTGTACATTTTTGCAAAATTTAAAAAAATTCTTAATCATCCCAAAAAATCGAGACATGCTCAAAGATTGGAATATAACTTTTATTGAAGCGAAAACTTGCTATAGGTGTCTTTATAAAAGTTGTAAGGCAGATCACCACCTTTCAAATGAGTGTCAACGGTTTCCCAATTCAATTCCGCGAAAAAACACGAAGGAGACTTTATGGATGACCCCTAAAGACATTTTTTCGATTTCTTAAAACTTACTTGCAGCTAGGATTAGTCGAATTAAAAGAATTTGCAAGCTGATCATTGCATGTTTTGAGATCTCCGAAATGATTGTCATAAACATTTTCCAGGCAATAAAAGTTTTGCGTCACATCTGAAAAAAATTGTTCATTTTTTCAAAGCCTACTATATTTTAACCTACCATTATATCCTGGACCACACTGCCAATTTTCCTGATTATAATCAACCGCATATTGAAACGAATCACTCCCTCCAACACCTAAAGCTTTACCAAACCCATCAAAATCTCCAGCACATTCTTGATTATAAGTCGTACCAATACAATTTTGACGAGTTTGGATCCACCTACAAAGATTAAAGTGTTGTTAAAATCGTATATCTCTATACTATAACGAGAAAGGGGTCATCCAGATATTACATAATCATGTTGGGGGGGGAGGTAAACCACCTGTAGCCGGATAAATAGTTTGTGTTTTATTTTTGTATATATTGAGTATGCATATACTACAATGAGTGGTGCTAAACACCTTTGCTGCCTCAGGCAGCTTCTCTCTTC